>JAVKPL010014412.1:0-87805 GCA_032173675.1 Gastrolobium villosum
AAAGAAAATAGAGAGTTGTGTATCAGCCTGTAGATATGTAATTTCTTAAGTTTTCCCCTATTTTTTGGGTTGTACTTTTGTATTTTTACAACCAAATGCCAAATACTCTAGAGGCTTCTTTTCACTTCAGAGTAGTGCAACTGTAACTAATAATATTTTTAAGTAGGGATTTGGTTTGATAGTGCCTCTTAGATATAAATCTTAAATCTAGAAAGAATGAAGTAATGGTTAGTCGGCTTATATGAATACTCAAGGCTCTTTTATTATTTCTTACTCCTGGTGACAGTTTTGAACATATTAGCAGCAGAATCCTGTTAGAAATTATTCCTTCAACTTATTATATATATGTTCAAACTGAGGGCTCTTTACCAAAATGTGTTTAGGTTGAAATATGACACTCGGGGATATATTTCTGGGTAGTGTTTATTTATCTTGCTCTAAAAGCTTTCCACTAGTTAAACTCCTTGCAGTGGAGCAGCGGATTGACTAATCATGAAATACTTTACCTAATTTTGAGTGTTCTTAACAATTTGTTTTCTCCAATAATCTCTTGCATTTATTTATATTCCACAAATTAGCAAATAATTAGTGAAAAAATGGTTTCTTTTGTCCTGTTAGACAATGTTCAGAGCTGGAATGATCTTGCATCATATGTGAAGAGCTTGGTAGGTTGTGCATAGAATGAAAATTTGCATGAGCATTTTTTCTCTTTAAATCTATTAATAATACTACATTGCTGATCCTCCCCCAGTTCCCCCACCTCCCCAAATTGCTGTTTTTATTTTAATTATGAGAGAGGTGGGGGTAGTTTTGAAATGGAAAAAATGTTTCAATATTTCTTGGTAAGGTTGTGTCCATTAATGTTAAGCTCCATCGAATTACCCATGTTTTCATGGTTTCCCCCCCTTGTTGAACAGAATGGTTTTCGTTGTTCCTTAAGAGTTTCTTGTCGATCTCTCTCTCTCTCTCTTAATGTCTCTTTCTTCTTATTTGTTGACTTATTGATTGAGGGTAAGTTTATTTTTCCTTGTGTAGTAATAAACTTTTATTTATACTTCATTACTGTAGACAGAAAAGGTTGATCTGGAGAACACTGTTGTTGATGAGAGCCAAAGACAATTGAATGATCAAGAGGCTTCCTCTAAATTAAGGCAGGAAAAATCTAGTGGTAGTGTTTGAATGATGATCCGTCCATATGTTAAAGTTCATCGATTTGCTTCATTTGGTTTTAGTTTTGCAATTTCTTGAAATTAGAAGTAGCGTACATGTCAACTATTGTCTTTGATGCACTGATTTTTTATGAACTCTTTACATTTTCTTTCATTTTCATTTTTTGAAACTAGAATTACGTACATACCAACTACTGTCTCTGGTGCACTGATTTTTTATGAGCTCTTTACATTTTTATTCATATGTTTAAGATCTTTTGATTCCTTGATTTGGTTTTAGTTATGCATTTTCTTGAAATTAGAAGTGCGTACATGCCAACTATTGTCTCCGATGCACTGATTTTTTATGAACTCTTTTAATTTTCTTTCATTTTCACTTTTGATCTAATAGCAAGTGCAAGTGAGTCTGAGGATGATAATGAGAGAAATGATGCAGCAGAAGAAGAAACAGATGAAGATGACAACGCCTTTTTTGACACTCGTGATTTTCTGTCATCCAGTTCTTTTAAAAGCAATGGATCTGATTTTAGGGCTTCATCTTTCTCTTCAGATGATGGACTCCATGCAGTTGAATCAGAGGAGGATGTAGATCCTTTGATTAGATCTGTTGGGGCCAACTATCCTTATGTTAAGCGGCGTAAGAAATTGCCTGACCCTATTGAAAAAGAGAAAGGTGTCAGTCTTTGGTCAATGATTAAGGATAATATTGGGAAGGATCTAACTAAAGTTTGCCTTCCTGTTTATTTTAATGAGCCTCTCTCCTCTCTGCAAAAATGTTGTGAAGAAATGGAGTATTCGTATCTTCTAGACCGAGCATATGAGTGGGGAAGGAGGGTAAGTCTGGATTTGGCACCCAAGTTTGTTATTGCCCTGCCATTTTTGTGGTAGTATAATCTTTCATTAAGTTAAAATTAAGCACTTAAATACGATAGTTTCATTTGATATGAGAAAAATGTCTCACTTTGCTCAGTTTTTACATGCTGTGTGTTCTTCAATGTATTACTGGGTGCAATTGTTCCAACTTTTCTAAGTCATTGATTATGTCATGCAGGGTAATAGCCTCATGAGGATTCTCAATGTTGCTGCTTTTGCTGTATCTGCCTATGCTTCAACTGAAGGGAGAATTTGCAAACCGTTTAATCCATTACTAGGGAAACATATGAGGCTGACTTTCAAGATAAAGGCCTTCGATTTTTTTCAGAGAAGGTCTGATCTAACCCTAGACATTGATGTTATTAATGCATGATCTTTTTATTGGTTATTTTAATCATATATGTGTTTATTATGTATTATTGGATGCTTTAGTAAAGTAGCATAGAGCAGGGGAAAGCTTCATATATATCTTTTAGTACAAAAATGTATAGCGGGAGGGGAGGTTGCCCCATTCCAAGGTTAGGTAATGCAACAAGCCTTAACAAGTGCTTGTAGTGGTACTTATTGAAAACCTACCATTGAAGGACCACCAACAATATTTGAAAGGTGTATGTGTGTGAGCGTATGACTTTGTTATTTTTATTTGATGAAATTCCTATGTATCATTAGTCATTCTTATTTGAATTCCTTAGAACTTCTTGCTTAAGAATGAAAAGGAACTTCACTTTATTTGATGAATAAAAGTTGACGTGATTGGGGGCCTAAGTTCCATAAAACTCTATAAAACATAATAGAATTTGGATTTGTATTCAACAAGGGATATGATTATGCTTTTTACAATCTGTGTATTGAAAATTATTAATATTTCTGCTTCCTGTCAGGTCAGTCATCACCCTATGATAGTCGCATGTCACTGTGAGGGTACAGGTTGGAAATTTTGGGGAGATAGCAATTTAAAGAGCAAATTTTGGGCCGATCAATTCAGCTTGATCCTGTTGGTATTTTGACTTTGGAATTTGATGATGGTGAAGTATTCCAGTGGAGTAAGGTATATTTAACTGCTTCTACTGCTAATTTGTCCAATGGCCAAAAGAAAATGCTACATGTCCGGATTTGGTTCTCAACTGATATAGGTCTGTTTTTTCAGGTTACTACATCAATATACAATCTCATTTTGGGAAAGTTATATTGTGATCACTATGGTACAATGCGTATACAGGGAAACCAAGAATACTCGTGTAAACTGAAATTCAAGGAACAATCTATAATTGATCGAAATCCTCACCAGGTGCTTTATACATGTTTCATGGATTCCATCTTTCCAGATATAACATAGCCTATGCTCTGATAGTAACTTGTCATATCTCTGTCTGGTACTTGACGTGAGCTTTTGTTGCAGAGGATTCTCATTGTAGTTTGCATGCTTTTTCAGGTTCAAGGTATCGTCCAGGACAGAAATGGGAAAACATTATCTACGTTACTTGGAAAATGGGATGACAGCATGTATTATATTAATGGAGACTATGGCGGGAAGGGGAAAGGTTATGAATCTTCATCAGAAGCCCATCTTCTCTGGAAGCGGAGCAAGCCTCCCAAGTTTCCCACTAGATATAATTTCACTCGCTTTGCCATTACATTAAATGAACTCACCCCTGGATTAAAGGTTTGTTCTGTTAACTGATACTTTCTTTTATATTGTCAATCTATCCTGTATTTTCCACTGCCAGTCTTTACCACACATGCATGCTTGAATTGGAGTAAATTAGTACTTGCATAAGCAAGGGAACATTGCGACCATTTATATAACACGGTAGAGGTATAAAGTATAGGATAATTTGAATGCAACAAAAGAGGACCAAAGTAGTCATACTCATCATCACATTGTGCTTCTTGTGTGCGTGTGTGCGTGTATACTTGGCATTTATTGGACATTGATTATCAATTTCATTCGTGCATACATAGGAAAAGCTGCCACCAACTGATTCCAGGTTAAGACCAGACCAAAGGTATTTGGAAAACGGGGAGTATGAGATGGCTAACTCTGAAAAGTTACGGCTAGAGCAGCGGCAACGGCAGGTAGCTATTTCGTATTACTTTCTTCTTTATGTATTTCCTATGACTATACGACGTCGATCAGTGCCATGGCATTGTTAGAGATTGGATCCATGTGCACATATCTGTTACAAACCAATAAATAGGAATAGAGAAATCATGCGGAATATGTAAAGAAAAAGAATGAATCTGTATTGATGGTTGCATATCAATAAGAAAATGAGAGAAATCTCCTTAAAAGATTTTCCAATATAACTGGGACATTGCTCTGTTTTTCTTAATGCTAACTGCTCTTCCTCTACGTAATCCTTTTACTCATCCTTCTATTTGAGCTAAACTCTTGTCCTTACAATCTCTCGAAGTAACTAAATGTTCTAACTAAGCATTGATACTTTGTTGGAACTAACTGTTACATTTGGGAATCTAACAATGTTAGATAAGGTTGGATTTATGTTATAAACTTTATTAGTTCTGGTTACTGTTGATATTACATTTGTTTTGAATGGGGTTCAGGCTCGGAAGATGCAAGAAAGCGGTTGGAAACCACGGTGGTTTACTAGGGATAAAGCAAGCGGTACCTACCGTTACTTAGGAGGGTATTGGGAAGCCCGAGAACAAGGAAAGTGGGAGTCTTGTCCTGACATCTTTGGCCAAATTCCTTCTGATCATCTCTCAGACGAAGGTCAAATCACATTGTAGATTTTCAATTTTTTCCTCCAATTTTTTTTTTTTACTGATGGGTGCCATACGACTGCTAGATCGCAGTTAAGGTACAAATCCCCGTCAAATTCATGACAGCCAATCATTTGAAAATATGAATAGGTAATAATGTAATTCTTTTTCCATTACAAGTCTCATTTTATATCTTTTATAAAATTTCTTTCGACTTAGGCTCGAGTACTTGTTTTTCTAATTTTAATTGATACAATTAATCTTTAGACATAATATTCTCAAATCACTGTTATTATTATATTTAAATGTAATAAAATTGTATATTTGACATACTTATAAAATATGCATAAATTAAAAAAAATGTTTAATTGTTTTTCTTTCCATGTGGTGCCAATAGGAAGAAAGGAGCATGAGATCTTTTGCTGTTTTAGTATATTTTCAACATGTGATATGTACAATTTTATTAACTATTTATACGTAATAATAGTCGAGGTTATAACTTTCGACAATTTTTTAAGTTTTAGGATTGATTGTTTAATTGAAATCTAATTTAACTAACATACTGATACTAACGAATAATAATTCGAACTTAACGCCTCGCAGGTAAGCTGCAAGCTCCCTGTTGACCCCTCTTCTCTTTCAGTCTTCTGCTATGTTCTGTATCGTTGTAAGTGTTTGGTTTAACTTCTTCCAGAAGCAACTACATGATGTGTGTAAGCATCACCTCGTAGATTGCGGAAGAAGAAAAAATGCGACCGCTTGTGACCTATGGATCTCCTTCTCTGGTTTGTTGTTCCATGCTTGACCTTGATGTTTCAACCCTTCTTCCAAAGCCCAAATCCCTGGTATTATGATTTCTCCTCACCACACAAACCTTCTAAAGCCCAATCCAAAAAAAGCACCAGCCCAATGGCTCCCAGTTTACCTTCTAGTAGGGCTGCAATTTACTCGGCAGTCACTTCTTGCGCTTGACAATGAACTTGAATAATGGAAATTATAAAAGAAGTAAAGGGGCGTTTTGGTAGATGAGAGATTTTTTTTTTATCCAGTAATCATGATTTTCAGAAATATGATGGAAACATTTATTTTACGATAATATCCGGAAATAAAAAATTCAAAAATATTCAATTTCTAAAGAATACCTTATACCAAACATTTCGTCCTGATTAAAGAGTCTGACCCGTTTCATGATAGTAGTGAGGTGCAAGACTTGGTGGACGACAGGCCTCAAATCAAATTCTATCCCGGGAACATTGCAAAAATGGGAAACAAACGTAAAAAAGTGAATGTGGTGTATGCAGATTTTGGTACATTTCCTCTACTGAATTGATGTTCTTTTTCTCTTTAACCTTTGGTAAACGTGTTATAATAAGGTGAAATATAAAATATCGGTCGGATTTTATGGTTGGTGTACTTTAAAAATCAAGCAAAATAAGGCATGGAAATTAAAAAATGAAACATTTTGATTTTATTATTTAATATCTTATTGACAAAAATATGACCAATTGTTTAGAATCTCTCTTTATAGCACCTTAAACCAAATTCTTCACTTCTCTCTCTTTCCCCCTCACTATCATTGTTCGAAATCGCAATCTATTTGATGTGAGAATTTTTATGGAAAATAGTTTGCTAGAAGACAGGAGACTTTGGTTAATTAATATGGGCTTTTAATTAGTCTGGAATTCCTAATCATGCCCTATAACGTGAGTTATTTTTTTGATACATTATAACGTGAATTATTTGTAACTATTTATAAACTATGGAATCAATGATGGGTCCTAGAAATTTCCCCGTAATCTAACGGTGACGGCTGCAGTTAACAAGAGAAGCTCATGTACCTCCAATGTGTTGCTAAAGTCACAATCTAATTAAGCATCTATTGTCATCGTTTTGTACCTCACTGTATGATGCCCGTTGATCATCATTTATTCATTTTGGAAATGGACATCTGCAGTTTTGCGCAGTTCCTCTGACTGTAAGAAAAATCTGGGGTTGGTTGTTTTCATGTTGTAATGAATTTGGAGAGCAAGAAATTGCTGGACGTCTTTCCTTCAAATTAGCGGAGAAGCTATTCACAAGTCGAGTTCGGAGCTTAGCTTGTAGTCATTAGATAGGTCAACTCAGCGAAATAAAAAATGCATAAGTGAGAGAGACAGATATAGTCAAAATTTTAACGTGAATTTTTTTTTTGCAATGCACAAAAGTAAAGTTTAAGGGACATTAGTTCAGAAAATCTTTCACCGTGAAAAAAAAATATTACAAGTATTATTCAAGCTTCCCTAATTACATTTAGGGCTGCGCAAAATAACCAAAAAACTGAACCGAACCATTTTTAAATAAAATCAAATTGATTTTTATAACTTTATGTTTAAAAATTTTATTTAATTTTTCTTTTCAAAAGAGGGTCCGAAGTGCTTGTTTCAGGCCATATATAGACTTTTCTTCAAACGGCAGACTATATCATCTTTTCCTAGAGTTTGAGACCCTTCAGGTTACTCCATATAAATTTCTTCTTCAAGGTCGCCACGAAGGAATGCCGTCTTCACATCCATTTATTCAACTTCAAGGTCCATTGATACTACCATAGCTGATACAATTCGAGCTAAAGTAATTTTCACAACAGGAGAGAAAATTTCTTAAAAATCTACTCCTTTCTTTTTATTGTGTCCTTTCAATACATTTTGACCTTGTATCTCAAACTTCACCAAGGATGGTGGTATTCTCAACCTTCTCTAAAGAGATCACTCTTCAAATTTCTTTTTAAAGGTACTCTCAAAATCTTAGATAATCATCAAATTATTACAAATGGTTTCGGGTTTATATAGAGGTCAGGGGAACATCCACCTACTACTAAAATGTTCTTCAATGATTAGTGGACAATATTTATTGAAGGTGGTTGGGCACAGCCTTATACCCATTAATTAAAGGGTTTTATAATTCTCATGTTGAAGGAGAATTGAAATCTCATATTGTAGAGATAAAAATATATGTGGGACCCATGTGTTAGAAAAAATTATATGTAGGACCCATGTAAGCACGGAAATCGAATGGTGTGTAGGAGAATTTGAATTCTCATATTGAATGAGAATTATAAAACCCTTAATAAAATGCATGTCAGTATTAAAGGAAGAAACCACCTTAGCAGAGAATAAATCTTTGGTATTACTGTTGTACCAAAGATTCAGTGCATCCTACCAATGAAAATATTACAAGTCAGCTAAAATGTTAAATTTTTTTTCTCTCCTCTGATGTGTAATGCTCTCATTGATGGAATACACTGAATATAGGTACAATAGTAGTACCAAACATTTATTCCTCAACAGAATTAACCAGGTTTGCTCAAACAAAATCTAGGACATAGCTTAAATTAATACTCTGGAAAGTACTAACTCAGTTTGATGAGTTCCTACTTTATAGTCTGTTTAGTTGGAGTGTGTTTCTTTTAGCCTTCTTTAATTCCTAAGTTGTGCTGCAAGCAGGTGGTTATGTTTATGCCGGTGTACGTCCTGTCGTGATCATGTTTGGTTTTGTTTTGTGACTAGATCTTGTATCTGTGTTTTCATTCATAATGAAAGCTGCGTATCTTTATGGTTTTTTTTTTCAAACCTTCAAAAATGAAACATGATGTTTCTGCACATAGAACACTATGTGGACCAATATGTCCAAGTTTACCTGTTAGACAAGGAACTATAGCTATCAGTTTTCATCACACTAGACTGTTTCTTTCTTGTATTTGAGAGTATTACCCATTTCAAAGGGAACAAAAAGTGGCCGAGTGTGTGTGACTGTAGTAGGAAAGCTCCATGTATGTGCTGTTGTTTTCAAATTCTTCAATAAGCTTACTTGAGATTTTGACTTTTGAACCACTGCTGATCTAGGAATAGGAAGTTTCCCCTAGTTAAAATATATATGAACACTAAAAATGTCAAAGCTACGAATAACTTTTTTAGTAGATGTTATAATTATATAGGTATATTGCTAACTTTTTCATTCTAGATTAATATATCTGTGTAAATATAGGCACAAGCGAGCTTCATGCATTTTCAATATTTAATTCTATAAAATGTGGCATGACGCGTCTATAACCAAGTATCATTAATAAGGAGCGGCAACCAACACAACGAATTCATTCACCATTTGTCGATTTCCTACTATCTTTCCATTTTATCATTTGTTTTTTAGATTGCAAGATTTATTGATTTTGATAAAAAAAACAAATTTTGTTCTAGTTACAAAAGCAATGTACAAAACTAGCATAAATAATTTTGATTGGTTCATATTTTTTCCCACAAAACCAAACTTTTACCTTTAACGAAAAAATGACTAAAAATTATATATACGTGTGCAAGCAGAAGTAAATTAATACATGACAAAGATATCCAAATATACTTGATAGTCTTATTCTTTTAGAAATCTTACAAATCTAAAGTATATACATTTATTTCATTTTGAGTTTTTAGTCAAATTACATAGCTCATTATTTCTTAAATAATACACAATCTTCTTGTTTTAATTTTTTTAGGTGAAACCAAACACTTCCTTCAACTGACAAAAACGAAATATAAATGTTAAGTTTATATATAAAAAGTATAATTGTATTTATAAATTTAAATCTAAAGTCAAAGAATAGCTTCATGGGCCTTGAGATCTACCTATATTAAGACTGTATAAGTTAGTGGCCGAGTAGGCTGATTCGTGATCCCAATTCAAAATACATTAATACACAGAATTAACATTTAATTAGAGCATCACCCACCCTCCTTATTTGCAAAAAAGAAAAACATATAATTAGTGCATGAAAAAAATATCTATATTTATATCTCAAATTATAAACTAATCATGATGTGGCATTTCTAAAATGATAAAAATTTTATGCCTCGAAGAAAGTAAAAGGGGAAAATTATAAAGTCAACTGTAGTTAAGAAAGAATATTTAAACTATTAAGAAGAATCACATAATTTTAGAAAAAGTTCATCTAAAGTAAATTTATCTCTAAAAAGTGTAAATAAGGATATGTCAATCCTTAATAAAATCAATAGTCACTCCCTGGGAACAAATAACTATTCTTTAACAAGCCATAGTCATAGATAAATTTCTTTATAAATTCATGTATCTTTATAAGAAAAAAGAACTTTACTCATTACTATTAACTATTTATTAACATGAGCATTAACTATCCAAAAATTATTTTCATAATTTCATGTACCTGTTTTAAAAAATATTAATTATTATTAATCATTCCATTCGAATTAGCCAAGTCTAAAGTAATATCGATCATCCCTTTATCAAAAAAAAAAAAGGTAACCCCAAAAAATACCTTTAAGTATTCCCCTAATACTAAAAACTGGCTATATCTTTTACTCAATTTGATAAAAATTAATATAACAAAAAAATTTCATTTCATCCACTTTTTTACTATTATTGACACATACTTCCCCTTTTTTCCAATCTTTAACAAGGGAATATAAACTCCCAAAGTACCAAAGATGTTCTCGTAATACCGGTCATCCGCATTAGCTTATAAATTTTTTAACTTTACGTATTTAATATATTCCAGTTTTTAAGAATAAATAATAACTAATTAACAAAAAATAATTGTTTGCAAAAAAATTTATAAAATTATTTTGTCTATTATGTAAAATTTATCCATTTTTTCTACAAAAGAATTTTATGTAATCTTTTTCAACAATTTTAACTTTTTAAAATTAAATATTATTTCTTACTGGTGTTTAATAAGAATTTTCTGAAGTAAATATATTAATTTAGTCCAAGTAAAAGTATGCGTGGCAAGTAAGACAGGGATTTGTTAAATTGTTGGTAAATGATTTCTAATTATTGTTAAGTTTATATCTAAAATTTATAATTCTATTTACAAATATTGTGAATCCAACTAAAAGATTACGTGGCGCCGATATTATCTATAAAGCTTTATTATTTGTCCTCATATTTACTACAACTTTAGTGTCTATGGACTCTATTCTAATTTTTAATAGGAATAAAAATTTACAAAAGAAATAAAATAATTAATGCTTAATAGGAATAAAATAATTTGTAATAGGGATGTATAATAATTAATGTTTCTACGGTGAACGTAGATAAGTTATTTACATTCGCTCCCAAACGACGTCATTTTGGGTTAAAAAAATAAAAAATTATAATAAAAAAGGCTATTATAACCCTAAAATAAATTATAATTACAAAAATAACGTGATTTCCTTCTCAAAACGATGTTATTTTGGACTAATGTAGATAAATTATCTACATTGACAAAGCAAATCCCTATTTTAGTTATTCTTTTAATTGTTAAGTTTCTAATAGGCTTAAACAAGCTAATAAGACTAGGCTAAAGCTTTTATTTTTTAAATATTGGTCAGAACATACTTATAATTTGGTACCTACACAGGCCAACAGGTCAGACCCAATTATTTTTAGAGAGACCTAATATATTTAAGATAAAGTCTAATCTATTTACGCCCCTAATAATAATTAGCGTCATCCATTCTTTCTTGATTAAACAAGCAAGATATTATAATATGAATATTTAACTTTTAAATTTACTACAAAATTTTGTTATCTACGTACCAAACCTTAGGGTCCCTTAAGAATTTTATTGGTGCCAAGTTTATTGGAGAAACATATCCCTTTTTTCCCTTACTCGATCTTTTATTTTTTATTTTTTCATGAAAAAAGAAGAAGTTCAGAATCAAACTTATTGATGTGTGATTGCCATCGGGACGGGGCTAAAGAGAAGTGAAGCGGGAGAGTGATTGAGTGGCTTCACCGCTTTCCGATGAGTTGAGTTGAAACCATCCCATCAACTGTTATAATACTACCTTCATTATAAATTTTTTAATATATTGCTCCTAATCTGATTATATTTTTAAAAAATATATAAAATCTTTAAAATGTCTACCGTACCGACACCGTATTAAATACTTACTAAATGTAATTAGTTTGTCTGGTATTTATAATGATTAAGTTTTTCAAAAAAAAAAAAAAATACTCTACTTACAGACTTTTTTTTTAGCTTCTGAAATACTCACTAAAATAAGAAAATATGACTCGCCAAGTTATATTTCTTTTTTTCAATTTAATGTCACATACCCTAATATTTATAATTTTAGTAAAAGTTAGGTAAGTTAATAGTGAAAATTGTGAATAACCTTGAAATACACTACCCAACAGCTAACTCAAAGGGTAGGAGTGTCCAATGCCTTATAAACTTCACATTAGTTGCACATACAACCAATGTGAGTCTATATATCTCAACACGCCCCCTCACACGAGAGTTCATTGGGCTTGAAGAGTGGATGATGCAACAGGCCAAACTTACCTGTGCTAAGAGAGTCCACAAGAGAAAGTAAGGGACGACGAGGCTCTGATATCATGTGAATAACCTTGATATACATCATCCCAAAAGCTAGCTCTAAGGGTGGGAGTGCCCAATGCCTTATAAACTCCACATTAGTTGCACATACAACCAATGTGAGACTATATATCTCAATAAAAATTTCCTCCCACTTTTCATGTTTTCATAGTTCTCGTAAGTCGTACCCGTAAATTTTAGTAAATTATAATAGAGTTTTATGTTTATTATGTTATAAGAAAAGTGATTGTGTAATGTTATAGAGATTCGTTTTGCGTGTCATTTTTTTTTTAAATGTGTGGGCCCCATAAAATGTTGTGTGTAGAAAAATTTATTATGTTATATTAAATGATAAAATGAAAACCTATTATAATATTACTATTGCAGATAAAATTCATACACGTAATTCAATTAAACTTGTGAGTCACAAATGATGTACAGGTTATACAAGATGACGCAGAGTCTAAGATCTGCATAACCTACAAAAAAAGATGATAGCCACCACACATCAATTGAAATAGAAACACAGGGTTCGCCGTTTGTCTGAAATCCTTTCCAGTTTTCTGGCATCATGGGGATTAACCATGCCTAATCATTTACCCATTTCTCTTTACTCAAAAAATCCTCTGAATCTAACCATCCCATCAATCTTTAGTCTGTTCAAACTAAATACAGTTTACTGACATATATATTATAACAAAATTTGATAAAAAATAAGAAGATAAGAACATAATAATAAGAGGTGGATATTTTAACTACCAAAATTTTCCATTACCATCTTACTACCAATCTAATTATCATTGGATCAAAGAGAGATAATGCTAACAAATTTATGAAGAGAGAGAAAATATTGATTCAATGGTGATTAGATAGGTAGTAAATTGGTAATGAAAAAATTTGGTAGTAAGAATATACATTCTCTGATAATAATACGGTGTTTTATGAGAAAGAAACAAATAATTTTTCTTATGTTATTATTTTTATAAGAGGTTATTAACCCTAACAAATAACGTGACATATCATGTTTTTTTCGTGGTCGAGCCAAACAGTAAAGTTGCAATATTTACACAATCAAACATGGTTGATTTTAATGACGTTAAAATTTACAAAATCACGTAATTATTTGTGTTGTGACTCCAAATAAGGTCATCTTCTACCTTTGGCTTTAAGACTGACTGAGTGACATGACGAACCTATTATTTTGTAGACTTCACAGAGTCTCAAACATCGGCATATCGAATCATACTGAAGTGTATATACGAGATGACAATGTAGCACTGGCACTTTAATTTGTCAGTTAAAAGTCATTTTGGTATAGAATATCAATATACTGAAATGCAAAACGTATTTCTATTAAGCGAAATTATGTTTGTTTTAAAGTTATATTTATACAATCAATTTTTTCTACTAATATTTTTGTTATTTTAATCACTATTGAATTAAAAGAAAAATTGAATGGAGAAAGAGAAAAGAAAAATTGATTTTTAAATTCAAGAGTGATTACAGGTAGTAGAAAAAATTAAGAATATGAATATTCAATCTCTTTAAAGAAATATAAAGTTAATAATATAATTTTCACATAACAATTTAAATTTGGGATTAAAATAATTCTTATGAAATCCTATATAGCTAATTAAGGGGTCACGAATTCAACTCGTTATGAGTTGTAAACGATTCTTTCTTAAGCTAAACTTTTCTTTAATGAGTTTACACTTGTGTTGTAAAATGTCGGTTTTAAAGTAAGTTTGTTGTTTATTATATGTCTTTTTTATATTATGTTCGACATTTTTTTTAAATATAAATAATCTATCTTTATATAAAAAATTATTTAAAAACATACAGTACATGAGTGTCTTTGAATATGCTAAGAGACTTAAATCTTGTAGCTTTTAATAAAATTATTATATTCTGTATAAAATAAATACTATATCAATCTATAGTTCGTAATTATATAAGTATTATAATTTTGTAATTGTATAACTAAAATAATAAACAAATAAACAAGATTAGTAGGCCAATTTATTCTTTTAAGTCTAAAAGTTATCCTACTTAGGTAAATAACCATTTTTAAAAACTTAAACCTGATTTATTTGCTAAAAAAATTATCTGTTTGGCACATTTTTTTTTAAACTAAGAGTTACTTTTAAGCTAAAATCTAAAAAATAAAGCTAAAAGGTATTTGGTAATTATATGATGATGTATGGTTTTGAACAAGGAAAGATGAAATAATTTGTTATTCGGGTGAATTATTAGGATAAAAGATAAAATTTATAAATACAAGTTTAGAATAAGGGTAAAATTATAAAATAAATATGAGGACTCCAAAAAGTTGACAAACAATTAAAAAAAAAATCCTATTGGAAGCTTTTATCTTTTTTATTCATTATAAAAAAAGCTGTTCTTATAATAAAAACTTTTGTAAAATTATATTTGATTAAGATTCTACTTTTAAGGAAAAGATAAGTTAAAAATAAGGCATATAAAATAGGCACAAAGTAATGTCTCTAGTTCTTCTCACCCTAACATATCTAATCTATCGGTAAGCTCGTTTAACGGTTTAACCTGTATATTTTGATAAGTTGGGTTGTATATTTTAACTTATCAATCCAACACAATCTGCCCCATATGAAGATAAGTTAAAGGGAGAATAACTTTTGCACCGACGGCAGAAGACTATTCTCATGTCAATGTTATAACGTTTTTTGTGCAATTTTTTTTTTATTTTTTCAAGTTAATATATGGTGGGACCATTAAAAATTTGTGTGAGCCGTAAAAAAAATTCTTCTGGTATGAAAGGAGAAGAACAAAGCCCTAACTTAAAATGGGTCAACCCGCTAACAAAAAAAATGGGTCAACCCACATATTAGTTTTTTATATAAGATAACAATTACGTTTCATTTGTCGTGTTAAACTTTTGGGATATCCGGAATTTTTTTACTAGTCCTCCTCTACAAAAGATGGAGAAGAAAGAACTTGTTTTATGAAAAAATGTGGAGAAATATTATATTTATAAACTTTTACAAACTATATATACTATATCTTATTGGTAAGACACTTTTGAGTGAAGTATTAACGATAAGACATAATGTAGTTTGTAAAAATAAAATTTATCAATATAACCATCCTCAAAAAAGTTAGCTAGGTGTGGAGGCAAAGATTAGTGTCTTTTACGTTTGTTCTTGCAAAAAGAAATTAAGACATACTAGCATACATTGATCGCTCTTCCTTATGATAGAGTATTATTGGAAAAAAGGAACCACAGAGTATGGGTTGAAACTGGATAACACTATATAACTCATAAAATAAATTTTATTTTTGTTATTATTTAAACAAATAGACATGCCAACTCGCTATAAAAAAGAGGAGGATGATATTTTCAATCCATTTCTAAAAGGCAACCCAAAGTTGTCCCACCTCATTTTCTGCATCTAGAAGAAGGGTAGGGTTAGGATAGGATGATGGATTTTACCATCTCTAACATACATATATATATATTTATATATATATATATATATATATGTATATAGTAAAATCATTTTTGCAGGCGCTTTACATACAGCAATGACAGATGTATGATTATGATTCCCCACATTGAATGCTTTCATCATTTTGTATGGTTATAATTCTCTACATTTAATGTTTTCAAGTATATATATGGCAAGTATTTGATTGCTGCACATACAACAACTGTAGAAATGTAAACCCCCATATATATATATATATATATATATATATACATACGAGGTAGAATCCTTTGACACTGGTGTCAAATTTCAAATTTGACATCTCATCTAAGAGCCATTAGATCATAAAAGATCAATGATGTCACATGCTTACAAATCAAAGTCGTTGATCTTTTTTGATCTATCGGCTCTCAGATGAGGTGTCAAACTTTGAAATCTGACACCAAATCCTAACCGTTGATTTCCTTTGATCAACGATTATCATTTATTGGAAATTACACTTATTAATTAATCATTAATTGCCAATAAATGATAACCATTGATTGGCGAAAATCAACGGTTAGGATTGGGTGTCAAATTTCAAAATTTGACACCAGTGTCAATGAATCCTATCCATATATATATATATATATATACACTTGGGCTTATCCTGACCCATATATATTATTAATAAGGAAAAGAAAGTAAAGGTATCATCATACAAGAAGAAAATAATGTCAAGAGGCTTGATAAATGAAATGATATTGCCAACAAGAATGACAACCCTAATCAAGATGATGAAGGATTAGTTATGTCACTAATAGATACTGATAATGATAGTAGTGATAATTATTTACCAAAAAAAAATGATAGTAGTGATAATATTAGACTTAATGATTGATGAGCAGGAGAATAACTGGTTTGCACTTTAGTTACTTATGTATTTTGCTTATTGGATCCTTTTTGGTAGGTGTGTTCATCGTTCGATTCAAATCACGGGGACCGAACTGAAAAACTGATAAGTGAATTAACCGAAAACTGAAAAATAAAAAATAAAAAAAGCGTAAATTTTAATTGGATTGGATCGATTTTCGATGTGGTAGGTGAAACCATCCAATCCAAATCGATCTAAAATATTAATTCCTCTATACCTACTTGGGCATTTCCCAAATCATAGCCCAAAAAATTCTAAACTCAATACTCACTTACCCATCATCTAAACCAAAGAAAAAACTTTGTCACACCCCATCAACAAAATTTCGTCTTTGTAGAGTTTCATATTTCATTGCCTAAAAAAAATTTAGATTATTATTTACTGATACTTTTGTATTTAAAAAAAAAAATTACAAAGCCACTAATACATACAAAAGATATGTTATTTGTTTTTTTTTTGGTATGCAAGATATGTTATTTGTTATTTGCACAATAATCATCAAATAAATTTTAGGTTTTTTCAAAAAGTCGAAAACCGATCAAATTCAAACAAAAAAGTTTAAATTGGATCGGATTTGAAAAAATATGCAAACCGAATAGATAATTACATGATCAAACCGAATGGATTGGATAAGATGATTTTTGCTTCCAAAACCGATCTAATTCAGACTGTGAACACCCCTACTTTTTGGTACTTGGATTTATTTGATATTAATTATTATAATTTTTAAATTATTTTTTATTATATTTCTATATCTTACGATTCAAAAATCGGCCAAATAATACATGATATATATTGCAATTCAACAACCTTGCTTACAACAGCTTATATGGACATTTAGTAAAGTTTTATCACATATCTTATTTGCTTTTAATTAATATTTTATAAATTATATCTACCAATTTAAATATAATAGACTTAAATAATAAAATGAGTAAGATCTTCAAAACATTTATCCTATGGATTAACGGTTTTACTAAACATAAACGAAACTGGAATGATGATTCTAATGTTAAGTTTGATACGTGGAAGGGTGTTGGACTGTTGGTATTTGTTCTGTCTTGGAGACAGAGATGTCCAGCTCAATGGACTAGTATGTTGATCTTGGATCTTGTTCCCTCTCCAAAGTATCTATAGAAGAGATACCCTTGAGTCAAGCAGATCACTTTACATAATAGACTACTGACGGCGTTTGTCAAAGGGGTGTGTGCACACATAGTGACAACATAACAGTAAGAGAGAGCATGTGTACATTTAGGATTTACCTCTTATTTATAGGAGTTACCCGTGGGTAATGTGATGTGGACCTTTAGTACCTCTAATGAGGGCCCTGGCCTGTTTGCTACGCTATCGTATTATGATTAGTATCCTTGATGGAATCTATCTGTAATCATACTTGATTAGAATCTTGGATTGCCCCTAATTGAGCTTGTCACTCAATGATCCCCTTATATAGATCCATAACAGTTGCCCCTCAGTCAGGCTACCTGGGTGTTCGGGTTGCCAATGTGGATCTTGTTGCTTTTTCGCTCTAGGCTTTGCCGCGTTGGGAGTGTTTTTAGCTTTTATAGGCATTTTGCATGCTCCTCATGTTTTGGAGTTTTTTCCACTGAATCTTATATGAATCCATAACAGTATTTAATGCTTTATTCCATTCATGGGATGAGCATTCTAAATAAAGCTTTCTCATTTGTTAGCAAAAACAAGGAATGGTGATTCCATAGGATACTTATTCCATATAATTTGGAATTACCATTCCTTCTCTGGGATGTGAGATTAACGTTACCATAGTTCATAAAATGAGAATTAATTTCCTTTTCCTTACATATCGTTTGATTTTTAGGATAATAGTTTTTATTATTTTGTTTTCAATTACCCATCGTGTAAGAAATTAATTTTGAATATTTATATCAAATTTTATGTAAACTTGTGTGAAAATTGGAACGTAATTATCATTCAAAGTATTTTGAAAAAATGTATCATAAAAATTGTACAAAACACACTTTAATATCCAAAATAGTATACACACATGTTATTATTATTATTTTTAATTATTTTTTTTATAAAGTAGTGTTTGCTCTTGTTTAAAAACAACATTATATATTGTTATCAAAAAAAAAAACATTATATATTGTTACCAAAAAAAAGAAAAAAAAACATTATATATGAGTAAAGTAATCTTCTTTTTTTCACCAAAAAAAAAAGAGAGTTAACCTTCTTTTCACCAAAAAGAGAGAGTTAATCTTCTTTATTTTTCTCATTGAGGATATCTAAGTCATTTAGTTAAAAGTTAGTTTCATCAGGTATTGATTTCATATATTAAACAATTGAATGCTTTCTTATACAAATAAAAAAAAAAATTCGAATGCTTTAGAAACTCATTCCATTCAAAAAGCAATCAAACTATGGATTGAAAATAGTCAATCCATTTTAGGTTATTTTTCATTTTATTCCGGATCCCTTTTATTCCGTGGAATCATTATTCGGTGTACTAAATTTGATGCTAGCTAGTTCTGCATAATTAATTAGGGAACGAAATCACCATATCATTTTTTTCCTAACAAATATGGGAAGGATCTATATCCAACAAAAAAAATAAAAAAATCATCGTTCCTTTTATGGTAACAAGATTTTATATAAAATTTTGTGTTGGTTGTTACCCAATATATTACCTGGCAAGGTTAATGTTAAAGTCAAAATTAGATAAAGTTATGTCTTAAAAAAAAAAAATTCACCCTATCTCTTAGAATCGATAGATTAAAAAAATTGCTCAAAATGATTGATAAGAGGATTGTCATCGCATATTAGCATGAGTTAATTTTAATATAAAAGAATAAAAAATTGATTTTCAATTTGTGAATGAACAGCTATTGTCCGCTGCAGGAAAATTAGTTTGACCAAGTTGACAGGATTGTTACAAAAATAAAATTAGGGTTTTATAAGAGTTATGTTGTAGGAAAAGTGATTGTGTTATGTTATAGAGATTCATTTTGCGTGCCAGAGTTTTTTTTTTTTGCTGCGATACCCACAAAATGTTGTGTGTGTAGGAAAATTTTGTGGTCATATTAAATGATAGATAATAAACCCATAAAATTAATCTTATTATTATTTATAATTCGAATTAAAGTGTTCTTCTGTTATCAACAGAAAACAAGAAAGCAGGTCTGTGGTTCAAGTGTTCAACTTTTTGCTGCTTAATTACATGTCCCTTGTTTTTTCCCAATTACTTCGCTATGTTATATGTAGTTCGACACGTACGTTGAGGCTTTGGCCTGTGTGTGAATAATATAGGACGGCTTACATGACTCTTTATTTTGTTTGCTTCGTTTTAGTGTTTTTCCTCATCGATGACCCCAACTGCACATTTCATGTCACCCCATCCCTATCAATGCTTTTTTTTTTAATATTCCTCTTGAAATTATTTATGAAATTTTTATGAATATTAATAATATCACTATTAATGTGCTTGTTTTTTGTAATTTTAAGCAAAACGGATGAAAAAAATTAATTATAGAAAAAATAAATAAATTGACACATAATTATAACGCATCTAATTAAAAAATTCTTTATCGATATCCAATTTTAGTGAGTAATAATCCCAAATATTCAGGCAAAAAAATTAATATAATACATTTAAATTAAATAATTACGCATTTAATACTATTTTGAAAATAATTACACATGTACTGCACAATGTGACGCCCCAGTGAGGCATCTCACCCTAAGGAGAGACGCCCCAATGAGGCGTCACATGTGACGTCTATATGGGGCGTCACATACCATAATATATTACTCAAATTGTGAAGTCCTTTAGACTGTAACGATCGTACTAAAAGCACTAATTCCCAACTTTGCAAGGATAAGGGTGACATAATTATTTATCTATATTTAATATAAAAATAATAAATTATACATCCAATTTTATTTACTGATTTATCTGTATTTAATATCATCTTTAATTTATTAATTATATGAATACTAATTAAAATCAATAATTAAGATTAAGATTCTCCTGATAAGTTTATAATTATTCATTCCACTATCGGTGTCTCGCATCAAAGGGAGATTTATCATCTATCATTTAACATGACCACAAAAAATTTCTTACACACATAACATTTTGTGGGACCCGCAGCAAAAAAAAACTCTGGCACGTAAAATAAATCTCTATAATATAACACAATCACTTTTCCTACAACATAACTCTTATAAAACCCCGCATCAAATGTATTAACCAGCTACCTTATCAGGACAAGGCATGCATGGCCAATTACATATATTTATATTTGTAATACAAATACACTGTTGCCACTACAATTATTGGGTTCCGGAACAAAAAAAGATGCTCTCGTTCAGGAAAAATATTTTCCGTTGTATTGAGCATTTGATATATTTTTTTAGAGGTAAGATATTTATACTATCAAATCTTTCTACCACTTCATTTGAATATCCTACCTCTATTTTTTATTAGAGAAAAATATTTCTGCATAGATAAATTATCTGCATTTACTTCCAAAATGATATTATTTTGGGATTAAATATTAAAAATTTATAATTATAAAGATTATAATAACCCTTAAATAAATTAAAATTACAAAAACATCATGATTTCCGTCTCGAAATGACATCGTATTGGGTTTACTACAGATAACTTATATGCAGTAACAGTAGAAAAAATGAACCCTTTTATTAAATATAAAAAATAACACATTTATATTACCAAAAGATAATATTTATGATTACCAAAAAAAAAAAGATAATATTTATAAAAAAGGAAAAGTAATACATTTATAAAAAAAAAATAACACATTTATAATTATTTTCTTCCACAATTTTTATTCCATGAAAGGTAATACTTATTTCATGAATACTGAAAGGGTAAAGTGTGTGTCATTTTAAAGGATGTAAAATTTTATCATTTTAGGAAAGAGAAAGAGATAGATAAAGGAGGAGAGAGAATTGACAAAAAAAATAAAAATGTGGGTTCCATTTTTTTGTGAGAGTGAAAGATATAAATTGTGTCGTTTAAAATGATAAACATTTTTCCCATACCAAAAACATGCTCTAGTTCAGAATTGCTATGCAATTTTTGGCTCGTTTTGGATGTATGCATAATAAGTGTGTTGTGATGAACCTCAATTGTCAATTCATGTTTTATTACGATCATTGCAGTACCGAGTCAATTCATGTCAATTCATGTTTTATTTCAATTCACCATTTGACTAATATATTATGGCATGTGACGCCTCTTTTGGGTGTCACATGTGACGCCCCATTGGGGCGTCTCTCCTTAGGGGTGAGACGCCATGTGACGCCCAAAAGGGACGTCACATTATGCAGTACATGTGTAATTATTTTCAAAACAGTATTAAATACGTAATTATTTAATTTGAATGTATTATTTTAATTTTTTTCCTATTCATCCTATAAATAGCAAAATCTAACTAATAATATAAAGAAGAATGAATGCATATATGACTATTTTCTCTTCTGAAGTTATCCAGGGAGAGGCATATACTAGCCATACGTTGATGTTTCCGCTTCACCCTTACTTTGTTAGGGTCTGGCGTACTTCTCTTATGGCACCAGCTTTAATTATTTTATTTTTTCTTGTTTATTGTCTTAGTTGTTTCTCAATTTTTTGTTTGATTTCCTTAGATGGATTTGGCTTCTTTATAAATGTTTTCAGGACTGTCCATATGTCTATCTGATTGTAGTAGTAAAAACCGATTTAACAGGGAAACATACGAATTGAGGTCATCATCCAAAAAATTAGCTCAAAGGATAAAAGTGTTTAAGACTTTATAAACCCCACATTAGTGGTATAGGCAACTAATGTGGGACTTGTAACACGAACTCGGCTAGGGCTTAATTATTGATGAGAAAATTAAATAAGTATAATCTAATAAATTTATAATTTATTAATCATATCATGTATATCTATTTTATTATAATATTAGCTATTTTTTTAGCAATAACTAAGACCTCTTTTTTAAGGTGGACGATTTATTAAAATTTAGTGAAATCTTAAAAGAACACACAGAAACAAATGTTTTATTTGATTTGTCTTTTTGTTCTCTAAGTAAATGTATTTTTTTAAAAAATAATGGCAGTTAATAGATATAATCTTTTCTTTACCAAATCACAAATTTGAAACATAAACACTTTAAATATTTCTCGTACTGTTATTAGTTATTACCATTAGTTTTTACTCCTAAATTTTATGGAATATATCTTAATTTCTTATTTTACCCCTTCTTATATCACCCCATGTTCACTTTAACACCCTTATTTTTTGCTACTCTCTTTTTACACTTGTGTTGTCTATATGTTGTTTAACATTCAGCTCTATATAATATTGCAAGCATGATTATTATTTCATAGAATTTTCCTTTTTTTTTTTGGTAAACATAGAATTTTCCTTTTAGTGATAGAGAAATTGTGATCACAAAAAAAATTCCGATACACGTTGTATGAGAATTTTCATCCAATTCTATTTTTTACATCACTATCAATCTTCTTTTTCTTATGCAAAATTAATCTCAAATACCTAAAAAATCTTTTTTGTATATTTCATGCCCAAACAAATACACATAATCTTGATCTCTATCCCTTGTCATACAAATCTCAAATTTCATATATTTTGTCTAACTCCAACTGACCGTAATTGCTTTAAACTCTACCGTACTATTCCGTAATTCTAAATTTTTGCTAACATCAATCTTGATCTTATCAATAAACGCAATGTCTCATCAAATAACATTCATCATTACACTCCATCTTGGAATTTTTTTTTTTTTTTGTGGTCAATCCATCTATTATTAGAGAAAAATAAAATAAAAACTCAAAACATATCCTTATTTTGATATGACTCAACCTTGTTGATTTTGAGTCATATAGATAGCATTAATTATTATATAGGTTGCCTCAGAGAAAAAAAAATCGTCATATCTTTGGTGAACTTTGAAAAGTATAAATATAAATAAATAATAATTGTTAATGACATGATTAAGAAAGTGATACGTCACATATTTATTTATTATATAGATGTTTGTAAAACTGCCTAGGATTCGACTTCCAAACTCGACACAAGTTTAGATTATCAAATCTTTGAGGGAAAAAAAAAAAAACCGTTTACATTAACGACAAACAATATTTGAAACCATGTGCATTTTGTTGTCTGGTACTGATAATTAATTGGTAAATGCTTCAATTTTCACTGTCAAAGGAGAATATGACAAATCAATTGATTTCAGGAAAGACCTAGTAGAACCAATTATTGCATTTGGCATTCCATGTTTCACAACAGAAAATATTGTGATCCATCGATGGAGCTGATTTGGGTGAGTTTTGGAGAGGAAAGAGTCACATGCACGTGCAGTCATACACTAGCTTATAATATAGGTTATTTGGGCACCGACGAATTGTTCTTTAGTCTGAATCATATAATTACAAAGCCCTTGGCTTTAATAATTTCGATGTACATACGAACGAAGCGGCATTTTTACATCAAAATATAGAATTTTATAAAAATTACAAAAATGATTGCGTCATATTATAGATATTCGTTTTCCGTGTCTTCGTTTTTTTTTTTTCTTCAAAAAATGCGGGTCTCACAAAATGTTGTGTAAGTAGAAAAATGATTGTTGCAGGATGAATATAAACCCCTGAAATATATACAGCCTTTTAGCTTATCTACGTCACGCAACGCTATTAGCCATTGAATTCATCGAGTTTTGCAATCTTCATCAGTTTGAAATTATCCGTTGTAAAATTAATTTATTTCAGTTCCTTTAACTTGAAAAGTTAGAGAAGAATTTATATGAATTTATTCTTGGGTTTTATAAGAGTTATGTTGTAGGAAAAGTGATTGTGTAATGTTATAGAGATTCGTTTTGCGTGCCAGAAATTTTTTTATTTTTTTTTGCTGCGGGCCCCACAAAATGTTGTGAGTGTAGGAAAGTTTTTTTGGTCATGTTAAATGATAGATGATAAACCTTTTATTCTTATATTTTTAGTGATCTATCCAAGATACCTAGACAAAGGATATTACTATTGATGAAGTTCCTTTAAAAATCGCTGGTGACTTCTCCTCCGTGAGCTTCGAGTGGATCAAATGGGGATTGTACCTGCAAAGTTGTTCGATGTTTTAGTCAACGTTTATGTAAGTAGGTGTAAGAAAAAATTTAAATCAATTAAAAAAGAAGAAGAAAAAAAAATGTATACCCGGTGGCTTAGGAACACACACATTCACTATTGTGCCCCCGAAGAATATATTTCAATAAATTTGTATACATTTTAGCCAAAATAAGCATAGATCATACATCTTATATTTTTATTGTCATTGAACCCATTGGAAGTACCGTACCTAGCTATCAAGCGAGAAATGCCTTGATTGATTTGGAGTCCCATTTTTGTTGAATTCTCCCCTTATAATTGTTGTACATAAAGTCATATTTGGTTTGCATTGTTTTTCTTTTACCTTCAAAAATTAGACCATTGAGATCTTCAAATTACCTACAATTAATTGTGATAGACAATTGGATTATATATATGTTTAGGAACTTGAGCTCATCTTTGCCACGAATTAGGGTTTGGAGATGAGTTCAAATTTTTGAACAAAATTTCAAAGATCTAAGGACAATGACGATGATTTGACAAGGGTAAAGGTTTAGGATGGTGTGGGTGAAAGTAAATTATTGGGTTGGAAGGAAGATGAAAAAAGAATGGGACAAATTAAGTGATATAAAATGGGAAGAAATATATTATGGGCGAAGCCCGTGTTATAAGCATCCCACCGATAGTTACTCAAGTAACTGATCAAATTACTCTAGTAATTGAAGGCAAACAACAGGAGCAATATGATTTAGAAAATGAGATAAAATTAATATATAATTTAAAAGGCAGACAAAGTGGTACTTTTTTTAAAAAAAAAACCATGGCATAATGGTCTATCACCCCTTATTAGGAACATGTATTTTTATAGTTTATATGGGAGATTTGTTTGGAGGCTTTTGTGATTTGATCAACTAGTGATTGTCAGAGTCTTTAGCAATAAGGTCCCTTATTGGTTGTTCATGTAATGGCCAAGATGCCCATTCTTCACGATGATCAGATGGTATTGGCTTATTTGTTTGTGATTTATTGTTGCGCATGTTTTCTGCCCAGTTGTATAAGCATATATATCTTCCATGCTATAGGAGCATCAACTCCTTTACTAATATATATATATATATATATATATATATATATATATATATATATATATATATATATATATATATATATATATATATATATATATATATGAGGTATGATCATTTGACACCGGTGTCAAACTTTGAAATTTGACACCAAATCTCAACCGTTGATTTCCGTTAATCAACGGTTATCATTTATTGGAAATTACACTTATTATGTCCTTCATATGGAAATCATAGGACAAGGGGGCTATTCCCTTGGCTTGTATTGACGAGAAAATGACTTCGCGAGAAGTGGAACAAAGTGTAGTATGTTTTCAATGCCAATAAAAAGTAACACATCTAATGATATTTAATATCCAGCAAACTGCCAAATAAAATGTCTCCCATGCCCGAATATCACAAGTACCATCCCCATCTTGGACCGTCGCACATATCCCCCTCCCTCCTCTCTTTATATAAGGTTTAATATTTTTTCAGTAACTAAAAATAAAATCATTTTATGTGGTTCTAACACGACATTTTAGAGTTGGGAGAAAAAGATTATAATAATAAAACCAAAAAGTATTTTGTGTAAGTTCACACTAAAGAGATTTTGTATAGTTTATGCAAATATTGATAGGGTAAACAACTTCTCTTTTCACGGGAGATGTTGTTTTTTTGCAGCTGAAAGAGTTTTTTGGTGGAGTCCATTGGTTGTTTTAGAAAGAACAAAATAAAAATCATATCACACATTTTAATGCCTGTAGGATGTGAGTGCCGTAACAAAAAACTTCTCCTTTAAAAGGAGAAATTGTTTACCCATATTGATATACCGAAATTAAGATACTTATAAGGATTTATTTTTTCATAACTTTTTTTTTGGATATTTTTTTTTCATAACTTAACTCCAATAGTACAATATTTAAACTTGTGAATTGTTTTCCCCAATATGTATCCACTTTTTTTTATAATAAATAAGTTACCCAAGGAATGCAAAATAAAAATAAAATGTATAAATTCCCAATTCTGTCTTTGGAATAAGTATTATAGGTTATATATTAATTTTAAGAGAAAGGTTATACTTACAATATATTTTTGTTTATAACCTATTGTAATCATATTTTAACTGTTGATTTTCGTCAATCAACGGTTATCATTTATTGCGAATTAATAATTAATTAATGAATTTGATTTGTGAAAATAGTAGCCGTTGATTAATGAAAATCAAAGGTTAAAATATGATTGTAAGAGGTTGTACACGTAAATAGGTTGTAAGTATAATCTTCCTCTAATTTTAAAAGATAAAAATGTTAGATAGGCCCTTAAAGTTAAATTAATCCCCAATAAGTTTATCAAAAAAATAAATTTAATCCCCAATACTATTAACTCAATAATTAATTTCACTGACAAAATACATATTTTAGGATTTATGTATTAAGTTCTATCTTTTTAAGATGTAATATAACTAGAGTTATATTTTTCATAAACTAATTTATCTACTTTAATTTCTCGTAAAAAATGATACGATCTCAACACATGGTTAGTAATTCTGATAAGATTTATAATTATAGTGGCTAAGAATGCAGGATAGCTGCCCTAAGACATTTATATTAATATAATAAATATTATAATGCGCTTACTTATGTTGATAGATTGCGGATAGCTTGTTAAATTATTATAACCTTGGTATTGATCTTCTCAATGATCACTTTCAAGGATATATCATTGTTAAAAATATATATTTTTCTCATATAAAACAATATCACTTTCTGACATCATGTTTGAAATTAAGATGGCAAAAAACAATAATAATAAATACCATTCAACTATGCACGAAAAAAAAAATAGCTTCTAATTATAACAATTCAAAACTTAATAATCTGACTCTTTCAATTTATCACAACACATTCATATTAACTCTTTATACCGAACTAAAAAGGCCAAATTTATTATTAATTAATTAATAATTTTGATCCAGTAAATTATAATCGTTGATACACATATACATGCATGCACACACTTGTTTCTACACATACACATGCACACACTTGCACATACACAGGTCACATAGATTTTCTAAAATTGACCAAATGTTAGAAGAATCCCTTGTATTTTAACCTTAATTATATCTTTTCTTAAGAAGAGAAAACTTCCCATATTTTATGCACTTCATAATTTCAACTAAGGGCTACTTGTTATTAGGTTTGTCCGACTTTTAATGCTAAACGATATCCTAATTATTAATCTCCGTCTCTCGTTATTTTTATATTACTTTGACTTAAAATTAAGATATAATAATAATAATATATATAATTGTAATCATACATGTATTTATAAATTCAGGTAAAATTGGAAATAAATTTAAAAGAAAATATCTAATATTTAAATAAAAGCTCAAACTATAAGCTTAAAGAATTTATACTAAAATTTTAAAAATGCATAATTAATTAAAAATATTTTAAATTAAAATAATAGAATGAAAATTATATGCGATTTAAAAATATATATATTAATAAGAGATCACACATTTTTAAAAGAAATTATAATTTAGTATATATAAATGAACATAAATATTGGGGTAAACTTCATATATGATCTATTTAAAATCGTTTATTTTCTAGTTTTTTTTATACATAGTTCTCTTGTAATTTTTTGTCCTAATTTATTTAAATTATTATTTATAAATTAGAATATATCAAAATATCCTTCTATCTTATTTTCAACGATTTCAAACTTTAAGGTCACATAAAATTATAATTTAATGTTTGGATATAAGATATAGTTGCGTAATGGAGGAGGATTTAGTTTTTCATTTACTGTTTATCAAGGTAAATTAATTATTTATATAATTTTAAACTAAGTTTAGATAAAAAGTAAACTACATAAGTAAATAATAAAAAGATTGGATAATTAACTTAAAATAAACCACTTGAAATATATATATATATAAAGTTTACTCTAAATATAAATATCACGTTGAATTATGAGTAAATATTTAAATTAACTTAATATACGTGGCATTAGATATATTATTAGTTAATTATACGACAAGTTTATTTGATGTCGTGCCTCGAAGTTGCTGTCACGACGAATTGTTGTTGATCGAAGTATATATTTTGTTTATGAAGAACAAATATAAAATTGTAGTCGTTGGACACTTGGCTAATGCAGGATTTACGTTATGTGTAGATTGGCACCTACCCATTTCCCCACGCAACTTCTCTACATTTATCCACTTGTCATGCTTCTTCAGTTACCCTTGGTCTTAATCCGCTAATTATTAATAATGGTCGGTCTCCTTAATTAATCAAATTTTTTGATTAATTATTTTCCTAGCACTTTGATTCATCAATTTATTAAACTTTAGTAGTTTACAATCTATTTTTTTGTCTTAATATAAACAAATTAAAAACAAAAAAGCTGGAGTTTTGACGGGAGAGAGAGGTTGGCGATAGCTGCATGGCACGTCTATGATGACGTTAAGGTCCATAAAGACAGCTTAAACGTGTGTCCTTCATGCGAGCTACCCCTCGCCTGTTAGGTCCATTGCGCCATTTGACCTCCTTTAATTTTGTGATATTTGGAGGAAATAGTTTAGAATTTGGAGTAGGGTTGTTTATCTGGAGGGATTTTTTTTCCAAATTATGTTATGATTGCACTTTTGTATTCTTTATTAGTTTTATAATTGTTAAGGATGTTAGTTATTAATTTCACACACATATACATATATATATATATATATATATAAATAAGGAAATGTTATATTTATAAATTTTTTATTTACAAACTATACTATGTCTGACCAATAATACACTCTTGAGTAGAGTATTATTAAAAAAAAAAAAAATTATGAACGGAACATTTCCAATTTATATATATATATATATTATCAATGTTTTCTGTGTATGTCTTATAATTTTTTATAACACAGAGTTTTTTATCTCTAAACATAAGATTTCAATTATCTTTTGTATTATAAAAATATATAATTCACAATAGCCTTTTGAAAAAATGAAGTTCTCGATCAATGTTTTCTGTGTATGTCTTTTAAATGCAGAGAAAGATGACTAATTTATATATGGGAAAATATTTTCTCATGTTGTGACCCTTCGATTTATGTGTAATTTTTTTTTCATTTTTAATAAATGTGAAACCCACCACTAATTGAGTCACAACATGAGAGTTGAATTCTCTTATAAACTCAAATCCCTTTATATATAACGTGTATTTAGTATGACACGTTCTAACGAATCAATGCATATATAAGTTATTCTCTTCAATACAATTTATTAGTATAAAGGCCTACAATTCAATAGAAGTTCATATCGCCACATACAGAAAGTCTTTCAATTCATCCATAATCATTTGTTTAAGTGACAAAAAAATTGATTCCTTAATTAAAAGTTTTAAGTTCAAGTCATAATACTGAAGAAAATGATATTGAGAGACACTCCAAATATGAGTCTATCGCTCATCGGGTTAAACCAAAGTATATACAAAAAAAAAAAAAAAAAATCTCTGAATTGGTTGCTCTAGTTTTTTTCATAGATAGTGGGGCCATCAGGCCCAAAAGGAACTAGGAACCAAGCATCCCATTTTTTGTTTTGTATTTTCTTTTAATTTTGAAAGATATAAATATTTGATGAAATTTGATTTTAAATAATAAATTAAAAAAAATTGAAGTTTGAGAATTAATGATTTTTTTTTTTTATCTTTTCCGTATATTGTTTGTAATCTCTGTTTCACCCCTCGTTTTATCTTACATATATGGAGATGCATCCCGTGCAATTTTAATTTTTTAAATTAACAAATAATTACGTTTGAAGAGGTGGAATATGATTGAGGGAAATAGTGACAAAAAATGAGGTGTTAAAACTAAAAGTGTACTTTTCACCAAAAAAAAAAAAAAAACTAAAAGTGTACTTATAGGAAAAATATGATTTGTATGAGGGATGAATATCATTTAATTTACCTCACATGAAAAAAAAAAAAAAAACCCAAATTGATTATCAAGGGTTGATTCTTTTATCATTGTATTTTTTGCAATTTTTTTATTATTATGAGATATCCCTACTTATTCGACCTTGAACCGCCTTTATTACTCATTTGTATTTTATCGTTCAAAGATTATGTGACTTCCTCACAAGATTTATGTTCCCAACTTCCTACAATTTAAACTCAGTTCATTTCCATATGATTGATCGAGCTACCTAATTTGAACACCTTGCCATTTCTATTTAACGAAATTAAATCTTGGTTTATTAACTAATTTTCCTGAATTTTATAGCAGACTTAATAATTTCAATTATGATCAGGTGGAATATATCCATCGTAAACCTTTTTAAATGATTTCCGTTGCTATCCTATATGCTATATTTCATGTGGTTATTTATTCAATTTTTGTCTATTTTAAAAAACATCATATCATACACGCATCATTAATATTGTTACCACAAATAATCATCGATGTTATATTTCAGCTTATGAGATAAATTTTTTATCCATGTTCTAATTAAGAAAACAAATTCTACAAAAACACTATTGCATAATAATTGACTTATTTAGAATGAAATCATTGTATCAAAAAACTTTATGATTTTCCATATCAAAAAAATCTCATTCTTAACTTCTTCATATACAAAGAAGGTCTAATTCCTATACGCAATGTTATAAAAACGTTGCAACTAGACTTGATAAAATAAATTGAATTCGATGAGTTAATCTATCAAAACGAGGCAGGTTAAGTTGTGTATTTTAAACAACCAACTCAAAAACCCGCCGGGCGGGTTAATCTTCATGTAATTTTTTTAAATATATTAAATGTTATATTATAACTTGGTTGGTTTATGTGATTGGTTATTATGCGAGATAAAAATATTTTCTTTTATGGCTATAACGCTATTATTTTAGGGCAAAGGTTATTTTTTAGGTATGGTTCAACAACTATCCCAATTGAATTATTTGGTCCCACTCGTTATCAATAGGATCAGGGATATTTTTAGCAAGAAATATATCAAAGAGTTGGTGCTAATGGATTTTTCTGTTATAATACTCTATCCGAGAATTATCAATATTTATCAAATCTATTCCTATCTAAATATAAGTGTTGAACTAAAAAATAGATTTTATTCTAAAAGCTTAAAAAGGATATCCTGAGCAATTTCAATAATAGGGTTCTTTTTTATTGGGCAGAAAAAGAAATTAACATAAAAAATAAAAGAAACTCAAGCTTGTTTTTTGGATTTAAATTCTAATATGTATATAAATCAAACTAATGCTTATGAAACTCTAGTTACAGAATGCAATGATGTGTTCATTTGCAAATATTAACATGTTTGATGTCATTATTTTGTTATATAATAACATTGAAATTATTATTTAATCTTAAGATATAAATTGTATAGTTGTGTTAAATAAAATTATTGGTTTAAATCATCTTTTGTCTTTCTTTTTTTTTGGGTGAAAGAAATCATCTTTTGTCTTTACTCTTTAACTTATTGTTTCTTCTTTTTTAAACATGAGAAATATTTAAATGTTAGAGATTATAAATAAAAGATTAGTGTTAATATATTTATTTTTTATTAGGCTGGTTAACCCGTCAATCCACTTCAAAACATGGTACGTTTAAATTTTTATCCCACAAACCAATGGCAGGTCAACCCGCTACGCCCATTTGTGGCTCGGAAAAAGTTAAATTACTCGTTTTACTTTTAGAGTTTTAGAAAATGATGGCATGAAATTTCAATTTTGTAGAGAATTAGGTACTGTCAGACCACGTGGACCTGACGTACTTCACTATGCCCTGGCAAATTACTAGGGGACTGCCACATGTTTTAATTTTCTCTAAGCATAGACTGACATTTGACCACTGACAACTCTAACGAAATAGGTGACCAACAGAAACTTGTCACATTAACATAGTCCGCTGCAATACGCAGCAAATTACAACACGTGGCATTCTGAACAATTTGTATTGTTCACATTACATTTTGCTTTTATATTTAGTGAACAATGACATTTTCACTGTTCCAATTTATAAGAAGTAAAAAACTGAAGTGGTTAAATAATAACAATTCTCTTCTTATTTTGGGAATAGCATTTTGGCTGCATTTGGAATTTCAAGAACAGAATGGAATTTTTCACATTTAAAACAAAGTAATAACTTCTTCGTAACAATTTGTTTTTCATATTTCGGGTATATAAATTATGGGTTTATTGTCACTCATATTATAAAAAATAATTTTATTTCCTACGCACATAAAAATGTGTAGGACTCATTTTTTACTTTTCTCTCTTATCTTCACATGCATCTATATAGATCATATATATTTTTATATATGTATAGAAAATAAAATGAAATCATGAGAAATATTTAATTTATAAATTAAAATTACTAATGTTGTTGCTTCATTGTAATTGGATCTGGCAAAAGGAATACTTAAATTTAAATATAATAGTCATATATTACTGAAACATTGAAAAGAACTGTGCAATCACTGCACTCGATCGAACCTAGGCGACTATGGCCTAAATCCAACACCAGTGGGTGAGATTTGATTGACCCAAACCCAGATCTGCTAGCCAGCGTTCTATAGTCTGAATCCAACATCAAGGAGTTTGACCCACTGTCCTAGTTGGTCTGGACCTAGACCTACGTGCCAAGGACACGTGTCTTTGATTCTCGAAGATTTATTTGTTATAACCAAAAACACTTCTCACTCTACACCACCATGCATCAAAAACTCATTGTGATGCTCGAGGTACCATTCCCCTCTCTCAACGTGTAGACACCATTAACATTATAATTTGAACACTTATAAATTGCTCGCTCTTTCACTACTTCGGCCGTATATATCATATCATTCATATGTATGGATGAGAAGGCGATTTTAACTTTTTTTCTTTTTTCTTGATAAACATTTTAACTTATTTTTAAATTATAAGACTTGAACCTGATCTATTTGATATTTTTTTATTAAGTTTATTTTAAAAATAAAAATAAAAATGTTAATAGATCTATTTCGTTAATGAGCCTAAACTTTTATATAAAGGCATTTAAACAGGTTAATAAACATAATTTTAAGATATTACAATAAATGTCTAATATAATGAAAATGATAAAAATTTAATATTTCTCCTTCAAACTGAATATAAATTAATGGGTTCGTTTTTTCTGCAGTTACAGTATGCCCAATACAACGTTATTTTGGGGCGGAAATCATTGTATTTTTGTAATTTTAATTTATTTCAGGGTTACAATGGTCTTTATATTTATAATTTTTTAAATTTTCAATACCAAAATAACGTCATTTTGGAAGTAAATGCAGATAACTTATCTGCACTAATTGCAGAAACATTTTTCACTAACTTAATCCCTAGTACACTTATAGAAATGAATGAAGTTAATTTTTTTTAACTTTCTCTTCTCTTCACAAGACTTTCAGGAACTTGTAGGGAAAAAATATTCATCCGTAATAGTAATAATAATATATTATTTAAATTTACTTAAGCATACCTCAAACTTATAAAACTTTTTGAATGGTCTAAAGTTAGACTTTATCTTTCTGATTAGATATATCTTTTTTAAAAAATATTAACTTAATTGTTTAATAAATAAGTTTAGGTCAAGTCATGTAAAAAAAAAAAAAAAGTTTAGGTCAAGTTAGAGGTATATGGATCAATAGGCTTAGAAACCTGCTTTCCTGACCTATTTCTATCTCTATACCCCATTATAAATAGGAGTTTGCATTTGTCATTTAACATGATATAAAAAGTTTCCTACTCATACTACATTTTGTGGGGCGCACATTTTTTAAAGCCAAGAAAAAAATTACGGCACGGAAAACGAATCTCTATAACATAACACAATCACTTTTCTCACAACATAACTTTTTTAAAACCGAATATCTTACATGAAGCTATCAGATGTAAACACGGCCATGGCAAACCAACCCACCATGGAATTTAATTATTATTTTTTGGTGAAAAGAATTTAATTATTTTAAGGAATATATGATGTGATTATCAAATCATAGAGGTAGATTTATCATATTTATATATATTTACAATCCTTAAGATTGATGATGACTTTGCACCGAAGAAGTATTTCGTGCATGTTGGGTTTTTATTTTAGTTTTCTAACTGGTTCATTCTTTGGATTATATTTGATTCAAGTACTTATTGAATTTTATTAAAGGAATAGCTCTCTCAAATCCTTTTTCTCATTTTTAAGACTCACGAGATATTGAAAAATTTCGTAATTATTTTTTGAAATTAAAAAAGAAAAAAAAAAGAAAAGAAAAGAAAGGGTTTAAGGATTACACCAACAAGTGGAAACTGCAAAACAGAAGGGTGTGTGTGTCATTGTTGCCTTGAAGAATACTGCTCAACATACGTGAAAACGATGCATAACTTGCCCGCAATGCGAGTTCAATTCCTGCATGTTATTTTTAACTATTAGTTTTTTATTATACTTTTTTATGAATGTATTTAAAATGATAAATTGTTATAAATTAAATATGAACAAGTACTGTACTTATGTCTTAATATTTGTACTTAATTTTATTTAATAATTTATGAATAATAGATTAGTTTTATGAATTTAATATTCATGCAATATTCTTTTTACTTTGTGAGAAGTTATTTTATTTTCATTTTTAACGATTCTTTATCCTTAAATGAATGCTTTTAATTGTGATTTGACGTTAATTTTTCTGTAACTATGTCTATGCAAAGTTAAACTTAAAAAATAAAATAATCAAAAAAAATAATTAATGAAAAATTAAAAGATTAATGAAGGAAGAAGTTTAACTATCTTTTGATTGTTAAAATAAATTTAAATTTTATAGTAATAAATAAAGGGTTTGATGTTTGTACTTTTTTTTTTTGGTGAAAGATGTTTGTATTTTTAAATAAGTGAGGAAAAATACAAACAATAAAAATTATAGGGGGAAAGTGGATAATTTTTTAATTTAAATTTTAAATAAAAAATATTAGTTTATATCTTTCTCTCACTTATGTCCTTTAAAAGGATAAATATAATTTTTCATAAATATTTTTTTATTTAATAATTTTATTTAAGTAATAAAAAACATTAACAAAAGAAAATTTATTAAAAGAATATAATATAACTTTTTTTGTTCTTGACAAAGAAAGAAGATGAATGATCAGACAGAGAGTGATTGGAGAACCCACTGGTGAAAGTGGGCCATTGCAGCTGAAATAGGTCCATGCCACTATAATTCCATTTTGCCACCACCATTCCCAAAGCTCACATAAAGTCAAGTATCATTTTGCACTTTCTCCAGGGTTTTTAATTACTCCCTAAAAACTAGCCTTCATTTTCATATTTGTTGCTTCCAAATTCCTTTCATTATTAATTGCTTAAAGAAACTGCTAAAACATATTAGGGAAATACTTTTCTTGTAGGAAAAAAATTATTTTATGTAGTAGAAACAAAAGTATGAGTGAAACCCACGTATAAGAGTAGAGAGAAAAAATAGAAGTGGGACCCAACCCTCTTTTGTGTGTACAGAAAATTGACTTCTCTTATGTAACATGAGATAAATATAACCCAACATATTATATAATTATAGCAAGAAAAAGAAGAAAACGCCAATCCCCAACCCCATTTCAAAAAAATAAATAGAAAACAAAATTGCAATTTCATCATTCCAATTTCAACATACCCCCCCGCATAGGGGTTATAGGGGTTATAATTTTCAACAAAGCACTAAAAATTATTTTAAATTCATTTGATCCGAATACTTTGTCATATCATATGTCCAGCATGTGAACTTAAAATTGATCAAAATTAATTTTCTTATAAGTTATTTATATTATTTAGTGTCGTGAATAAATTATTTTTAGTTTATCGTGTCATATCAATTCACATAACAAGAAACATAAATTATAATTGACAGATTATTAGTGTCTTGTCAACCTACATAATAAACGATACACTATAAATTTGAGAATTATTCCTATTATACTGTGTCAATTCGTACAATAAATAAATCATGTTTTTGTCAAAAAAAAAATTATCCAGTTTTAAATTTGATCATTTCACCTTTTTATGATAAACTATCATATTTACTTTAAATATATTCATATTCATGTCAAATTGGTATTTAGGGGAATCATCACCTCTTCTTCAAAATTAGCAAACATTGCAAAATATCTCAATCATTCAACAGAGAAATAATAATGGATAAAACTGATTCCAAGGTAAAAAAAGGAAATTGATAAAGTTAGATTGCAAAACTAAATAATACTATATTGCTACGGGGTTGTAAAGAAATATAACACTATATGGCATAGATCATTGCCCCAAAAATTTCACATTCATAAATACGTGTATTTTTCTTTTTCTTTATTTTTTTCTCTCTCCTCTCTCCTCAATTTCTCTTTCACTCTCTCTCCTTCACCCCACCCAATCACTTATGCACCCGGTGCACTAAATTTATTCTCTTCATAAAGATATGAACATTTATTATTGATGAAGGCTAATCACAAAATATACAACTAATTTAGATTCGGATCTTTTGACTAAAATCTGCTCCAATTCAACAACAGCTCAGTTGGCCTTCCTAATTTGTAATTTAAATAAGGGTTTCTATTTTATGTGGTTAATGCAGATAAATTATCTATAGTAAGTCCAATACGATATCGTTTTGAGGCGGAAATCATGATGTTTTTAATTTTAATTTATTTGAGGAGTATAATAATTTTTAAATTTATTTTTTAAGATTTCAATAACAAAATGACGTTGTTTTGAGAATAAATGCAGATAACTTATTCGCATTGCAGAAACATTTTTCCCTTTTAAAAAAAAGAAATAGTTGTCTTATGTCACATAAGATAATTGTCTTATACTAGGAAGCACAGACACTTGTAAAAACAGGAAGAGTCGGGTTCGACACGCTCCGACACGGCGACACGGTGTCGGACACACGGTTGACTTTTTCCGAAATGTTGACTATTCCGACACGCGAATTTGACCGTGTCCGACACGGTCAAATGACATTTTTGTAATTTTTTTTTTTGTATTTTTTTAATTTTTTAAAATTAAAATATATTAAAAAAGCTTCCACCTGATCATATCAATTTTATTTTTTTGTCTTTTTTCCCCTTAAATAGATAAGAGATCATCTCAGCATCATTGTTGTCAATTCCTATTACTCTCTTGTTGTATCTCATTCTCTCTGATCTCTCCCTAATATGATTTGTTCTCTCTATATGATATTATATCTCTCTCATCCCAATTTTTTATTTATTTATTAAAGCTTCCATCTTTATAACGTGTTGATGGGTATTACTAATTTAGTTTCATTTTTTTGTTAAATTATTAAATATTAAATGAAATATACACTATATAAATTAAAAGTATTATTTAATATTAAAACGTGTCCCAACGTGTCGTCGAAATCCATAATTTTTTAGGATTGACGTGTCAGAGTGTCGTGTCACGTGTCGTATCGATGCTACATAGGTCTTATGTTGCACACTTATAAAATTTTGTGCCCATATTTTTTTTTCTTTTTATAAAAATTGTGGGCCCTAGGACTTTGTTTCTCCACATAAAATACATATCTTATGTGACATAAGATTAATAACTTCCTTAAACAAATATATATAGAGATGCTGAAATGTGACATCCTCGTCTCCAATTTTTTTTTGAAGGAAAATAAAATAAAAAAGATGCTAGCAAATAGCAATCCTAGGAGATTTCATAACGTCACGATGAAACTCGAGAACGAAGAGAAAACTTGATGCGCTTTAGTTCGGGATAACCGTAAAGAATCAATATAATCCAAAAATTTGAGCTTAGATGAGTTTATATTAATGATTTTATATATTTTAAATAATTCAACCTAAAAGTTTAGACTTTTTCACCCTTTTGCACCTCATTAATTATTTAATAATTATTTTCCCGTTATTGCAAACTATCTACCTATCTTTAATCGATTAAATTGAATATTTAATCAATTAAATGGTCAAATGAAGATTTAATCGATTAACTCAACTCTTCAACTTAATCGATTAAATCTTCCTCTCTTTATCAGAAGAACAACCTTATGTATGAGAGATTTAATCGACTAAATATTCAAGTCAACGATTTTTGCCTATTTTGACCATTTAATCGTTTAAATTCTTGACTTAATCGATTAAAGAATGACAGATTGGTAAATAGTTCTGTGTAAGAAGCAAAATGGTTATTAGATAATTAATGAGGGGCAAAAGGGTGAAAAAACCCAAAAGCTTAAGTTGTCGGGTGAGACTACATGAATGATTTTATATATCTCAACACGCCCTCTTACATAAAAACCCATTGAACTTGAAGGGTGGATAATGCAAAGGCCCACCTAACTGTGGGTGAGGCTACATTAATGATTTTATATATTTCAACAGTAAGACAAAGAAATTATGAGGGCTTTTGGTAGAGGATAATTTTTTTATCGAGTAATCACGATTTCCAGGACTATGTTGAGAAAATGAATTTTTTTGAAAATGCTACTAAAAAATTATTGGGTAGATCAACATATTTTCAGGAATATTGGGTTAATTTTCTTGATGCTATGTTTAGTTGTATTGAATTTTTCCTTACCATAAGAATCTTATAATACCACCCACCCCTTGTATGATATTCCTAGCTGGTTTTTTCAAAAAAATTTGCACATAAAATAAAATCCCAGAAAAATAAGATTCATAGGAAAATTTTAAAAGTATCATATCAAACGTGGATAAATAAGTTTATCATTCTCAATTTCCCAGAAATTTTAAAAAGTCCTTGTACCAAATGCCCCCTGTTGGGCGGATTAAAATGGAAGGATTATTCATTCAGTTTAGTATTTAATTTAAATCAGATCTAATTTATTTACCAAAATATATCAGATCTAATTTAAAATGATTTGATTAAATTAAAATTTATATTATATTGTTTGAAAAATAGTAAATAAAAGATATATAATTCAATTCAAAACATCAAATATCTTAAATCACAAATTATAACAATCAATATTAATAGCACATTTACCATAATACTTAAATCACAAGTTTAATTATAAATTATTAATCAAAATAATATTAACACTTTAAGATATAGATAGAATGTAATATTATAAATAAAATTATAAATATATAAGTTTGATTTAGTCTGAATTGAATCAGTTGTTTTTGCGTTTTTATTAAATTACATCAGTTTATAAACCCCCTTAAAAAGAATTAGTCAATTTACAGAGGGGATGAGGGTACATGTCCGTCATATAATAATAACAAGCTTTTCTTGCAATACAATTAATTATTCAGTTACCAGTTACCACTGACCTAGTTAAAGCCAACTCATTGACACTGTCTTTTTATTCTTTCCTTTCTTTATTTATTAAAAATCAATATTAGGTTAATTTATAACATATATAGTATTTTTCGTTAAAATTGAAAATACACAGCCCAGTTTGTTCTCTTTCTATCCGCTTCCCTTCTGTGCTTTCCATGCTTCTCACTCATTTTCCCCCAAACAGCACAAAAAGAGAAAAACAATAGGGAAAAAGGAGAGAGAAAGAGTAAATCCTAGAGAGAGAGAGAGAGAGAGAGAAACCTCGCTGCCGGCGATACTCACACACACGAATCGCACGGTGGTAAAGTAATGTGCAGAAAAATTTCTCACTGAGCAACACACCACCAGAAAAATGCATTGATTCCGGAGCCTACTTGCATTCACACACATCACCACATAAAGAAGAAAAAAATGCGCGAAGCACTTATTTGTGATGACGCCGGCGACGTTTTCTCCAAGGCGTCGCCGTTGCCGGCGGTTGTAGTCGGTGGGAGAAGCCGGCCTCAAGGTGGAACCCGAAGAGTGACGCCGACCAGCCTTACCATCGTAACCGACGGCGGATCTGTGGTGGAGAAGATTCTTCCGAACGGCGATTTCTACGTCGGGAGCTTCTCCGGCAACGTGCCTCACGGATCGGGGAAATACTTGTGGACGGACGGGTGCATGTACGAGGGAGAGTGGAAGCGCGGAAAGGCTTCGGGGAAAGGCAAGTTTTCATGGCCATCGGGTGCGACCTATGAGGGTGAGTTCAAGTCGGGTCGGATGGAAGGGTTCGGTACGTTCGTGGGATCCGATGGAGACACGTATCGCGGGTCGTGGAGCTCCGACCGCAAGCACGGGTTCGGGCAGAAGCGTTACGCGAACGGTGATTTATACGAAGGGTGGTGGAAGCGAAACGTGCAAGACGGGCACGGCCGTTACGTTTGGAAGAAAGGGAACCAGTACATCGGGGAGTGGAAGAACGGCGTTATTTCCGGTAAGGGTGAGCTCGTTTGGGCTAACGGAAACCGTTACGATGGGCCGTGGGAGAACGGGGTCCCAAAGGCACATGGAGGCATGAAGATGCAGCATTGTTTGAGTTTGAAGGGTAATAATGGGTCGCTATTTGGTGACAATTTTAGCGTGACGATGAGGAAGAGGTCTTCGGTGGATGGTTCTTCCAGAGGGAGTGTGAACGAGAAGAGTTTTCCCAGGATTTGTATATGGGAATCGGAGGGTGAAGCTGGTGATATAACTTGCGATATTATTGATAATGTGGAGGCGTCCATGTTCTATCGGGATGGAACGGCGTCGGATTCTGATGAGTTGTTTCGGCGGAACCCTTGTTGTTTCTCGGCTGAAGTTAAGAGACCGGGTCAAACGATTTCCAAGGGGCATAAAAATTATGATTTGATGCTTAATCTGCAATTGGGGATAAGGTAAATCGCTGCTCGTGAGATATTTTACTCTGATTTGTTTGAATTGGATTTTTGTTTTGCTGATTGCTGAACTCATGTTTTGTGTATAGGTACTCTGTTGGGAAGGAAGCCTCGGTGTTGCGAGAACTTAAACCGAGTGATTTTGATCCGAAGGAGAAGTTCTGGACCAGGTTTCCGCCTGAAGGATCCAAGATTACGCCGCCCCATCAATCTGCGGAATTTCGATGGAAGGATTACTGCCCTGTGGTTTTTAGGTATTGCTTTTTTTTGTTTTTTTTTGAAATTTAAATAATACACGTTGTTTGCGATAGTGTAAGAGTGTTTTAGCAAGGCAACTTACGGAGAACTTGATGTGGTTGTTTTGGATGCCATAGTAAATGGAGTGTTTTAGCAAGGCAACCTATGGAGAACTTGATATGGTTGTTTTGGATGCAATAGTATATAGTGTTTTAGCTAGGCAACCTGTTGTCTTCTACTTTGTTGTTGACCGAATCCTGTTTTGAATTTGCAGACATTTGAGGAAGCTGTTTCAGGTGGATCCTGCTGAATACATGTTAGCTATATGTGGGGATGATGCCCTCAGGGAGCTTTCCTCTCCCGGTAAAAGTGGAAGCATCTTCTATTTGACCCAAGATGACAGATTCATGATAAAGACAGTGAAGAAATCGGAAGTCAAAGTAAGATACTTGTGCCATAGACTTGTACTTGTTAAATTCCACATTCATTCCATAATAATATGCTTAGAATAGAACACATGTCATGGCCAAATTGCTCTACACGCCGCGACAATTGTAAACTTTTTAGTGTAACAGACAACATGAACCCGACGTTCCCAATAAGATTTCATTCTTGAACAAAAATCCATTTTTTGTTTTATTTCATCTATTCCATGACATGGGGGACGTTACACCACAATTTGGGCTTTGGAAGAGGGGACCTGCCTTTATAGCTTAGCCATGCATGTTTTATGATAAACCATAGATTCTTACCTTCTATAAAGTTCTATGCTACTATACATCTTTGGCTTGGTGCGTACCTAGATTGATGCTTGATTTTGTGATTAAATTTCAGGTGCTTATTCGGATGCTCCGAAGTTATTACCAACATGTGTCTCGATACGATAACTCTCTCGTGACAAAATTCTACGGGGTACACTGTGTCAAACCAATTGGAGGCCAGAAGGTATGGATTGGTAGATATATTATAGCTGTTTGGAGGGGTTGTCCTATGCTTCTCAGTACTTGACTTTTCATTGTTACTGAAAAATCAGATCCGGTTCATTGTGATGGGCAATCTTTTCTGCTCCGAATATCCAATTCATAGACGATTTGATTTAAAAGGATCTTCATATGGCCGTACAACAGATAAACCTGAGGATGAGATCGATGAAACTACCACCCTCAAGGACCTTGATCTCAATTTTGTGTTTCGTGTACAAAGAAATTGGTTTCAGGACCTCATAAAGTAAGTTATTGTGTTATTTGTTTGTCCTATCCATAGTTTTCCAGGATGCTACTTAGCAGTGAAAACATTACACATACATATATGCTGATTAGTCCTGATATTTTGTTCAGACAAATTGAGAGGGATTGCGAGTTCTTGGAAGCAGAGAAAATTATGGACTATAGTCTTTTGGTTGGCCTTCATTTTCGGGATGATGACAATACATGTGACAAAATGGGATTGTCACCATTTCTATTACGCACTGGTAATTGATCCATCGTCCAATTCGGTGCATATGGATGATAAGATTTATGTTAAAGAATTTTTATAAGTCATTTTGTTGCTCCTTATAGGCAATCGGGAATCTTATCAGAGTGAAAAGTTCATGCGTGGTTATCGCTTTCTTGAAGCAGAGCTACAAGATAGGGATCGAGTTAAATCTGGAAGGTAAGTCATGATATGTTCTAGTTCCTTAAAATTAATGTAGATTGAATTTTCAGTTATGAATCTGTAAAATGAGTCCATTAGTATAACACCTGCATCTGTAGTTAAATTGGATAGGCACAAGAGTGTTTCCTGAATAAGTTGAAGTCATTAACCATGGTGAAATGAGAATTGTTTGTGTTTTAGAGATGTATTGGAGTTTGGCGAAATTGCTCATATTTCCATCAGAGCGAAAATAATAGTGTAGATAAAATGAAAGCATCGCAAAGATGTTGTAGACCTGTATATGCATGCTATCGTAAGTTCTAATTCTTTGATGGCTTTAAAGATGTTTAATAATTTCTTCATTTTAATTGATATCTTTTATGATAATAATTCAAAGTAGTTTGCATTATTTTGGCAAGCAGTGGGCATAGCAGACAACAGTTGTTTGTGGGCACATGCAAGCTGTGGTCCTTATTTATTAGATCAAATTTGGATTTCTGATTTGTTTTTGGTGACAATGAATTCATGGAGTCAATTATGGTTGCTTCATACTTTCTATGCATTCATGTTCATTCTGGATTTATCTTATACAAACAGTTAACTCAGTTTCAACTTTCTGGTGCTGTATGGTTTGAAGATATTAAATTTTTTTCTCCCAATTTTGTTACGTTTTTAAACTATTAAAGGTTCTTGGTTTTTCATGTGAATGCGTAGTTGCAAATTTATGGCATGCATTAAGTAGGATTCTTCTTGTTTCAGGAAATCATTAATTAGGCTAGGAGCCAATATGCCAGCAAGAGCAGAACGAATGGCTCGGAGGAGTGATTTTGATCAATACACCACTGTTGGAATCAGCCATTTGACCCCTTGTTGCAGTGGGGAGACTTATGATGTCGTTCTTTATTTTGGGATTATTGACATTTTGCAAGATTATGACATCAGCAAGAAGCTTGAGCATGCTTACAAGTCCTTGCAAGTTGACTCTTCTTCAATTTCTGCTGTGGATCCAAAGCTCTACTCGAAGAGGTTTCGTGATTTTGTGGGGAGAATATTCATTGAAGACAGGTAGCCTTTTGTACAAAATGAGGCTGCAATATTTTTTCACGAAGGTTAAAATTCCTCATTGATGAGAACATCCAAGAAAAATAGCTGGAAGTTTGAAACCTCGGCAGAGTCTTGGAGTTGACTGGTGAACATGCTACTCTCTGGTCAAGTGACTGGCAGAACTCCCGAAATTGGGGTTTGTTTATGGCTGAATTTTAAAGTTATAGCCATATTATGATGGTATGCTGAAGGACGGGAAAACTTGTACATGGAAGTTGGGTGAAGTTCCTTTTTTTTTTTTTTTTTTTCCGTTCTGGAAATTGGGTGGGATTTATTAAATTTTGTGGTTACTAGATAGAATAGAATATGAATATGATGGGAAAGATAGGAAGAGGGGACAAAGTGGAATGTTGTTTCCCTGAGCTTAGATCTAAAATGCGTGGATAGTTGGGAATAAATAAAATGTACAGTTATACAAAGGATGGATAGTTGAATGAAATTCTTATTTTTAATTTTTAATTTTTAATTTTGTTATTCTTTATTTGTTGGGGGATTATTTTTTTAAAATTTATTTTTTAAAGCAGTTGTTTAGGGATATTTTAAGGACAATGTTGTGAGAAGGGGGGGTCAAAGTCTTCAGTCCCACACAAGGCATGTCTCTTATCTGTTGAATAAATATAAATAAGTGGGGCTTCCTGTGCCATATTGAAGAAAAAATAAAAATAGGTGGTCATTGGGTTAGTAGCTTTTGCAGTGAAAGCGAGGGCGTTGGGCTTCAAAGAGTTTTGAGGGCATCAAAAGCAGAGAAAGCAGTAGAACGACGCGCTGGCGTTTCACCTTTTTTTCTTTCCTCATGTTCGCTTTCTCCTGCTTTTTACTGTTTTATAGATGTACCTCTCATTTTTTTTTTAATAGAATTAATTTTTCCATGTTATAATGGATAAATTTATTTTATACATATATATGTGTGTGTGTGAAGAAAAAGAAAAAAAAAAGTTTTATATATATATATAATTTCTTTTTTATAATATAAGAAATAATAATCTCTATTTTAATATAGTAAAATTTGACCCAATTTTTTTAATTTTTGGGTTTGCGAGAAAGAAAAGTAAGTACTCTAGGTCACTAATCACTTCACGTGGAACCTGGTTTCTGGTCTGATTGATTCATTAAATCTATCTCGGTAACACGTAAAATTGTTATTCATTATGTTATGTTATGTGACTAAAGCTTCTCTATTCTCTGTGCTTTCTCCTCTGTAATATTACCACTAAGCACTGCATCTGTTCTGTTGTGTTTTGACCTTGTTCTATTTAGGGACACTATTGTAATGTCTGGTTGCTCGGAGTCAGGACGCACAGCTGACTTGGTACGATGGGTTAATTAAAATGGAATATTTTCTTGAGATATGTGTATGAAAAAGAGAATTTTTTTTTCTTAATACAAGTATTAATTTTTAAATGGAGGTCATAGGTATAGAGTATATCAAAATGCACTTCTTAAAACAAGTATTAATTTTTCTTCATAGGTATTTTTTTTTTTTTGCTATTATTGTATCAAAGATTCAGTACATTCCATCAATGATAACATTATATGTCACCCAAATTTTTTTTCTGTCAAATTCTTTCTTTCTCCTCTGATGTGTTATACTCTCACCGCTAGAATGCATTGAATACCAAATAAATACGAACACACTGAATTTAGATGCAATAGATATACATAAAATTTATTCCTCCATCATTACCTTGAAAATCTCTTTAGTGCTATAGATGTATTGAGTTTTTAGTGCATCTTCAACTCATAATGTGACACGTGTTTTACTTTTTATCAACTTACTCTTTTATCTGATTTTAAAATAAATTATATATTAATGATTTGACAAAAATAAAACGTGTTACATTATAAGTGGAAGATACACTGAAAATTTAGTGTATCCGTAGCAATAAAGATATTCTCCACTATTTTTTTTAATACATAGATAAAAATTGAACACATAATCTAATACAAATTACTCAAATTTCTCACCACTAAATCAATTCTAATTCCTTAATTCACAATCACCATTTAATTGTCTTTTCGCAGCCTCACAGGCGAGATGGATTTCAGGCGTGTCTTCCACGTCCTTTCATTCAACTCACACTCACAGTTCACACGATCATTCCTTCCTCCTATTATGAATTTACAAATACAATCCATCTTGTCTGTTAAATCATTTTATCGTTGAGGTTACAAATCATTTAATGGTGAATCAATACGCTACAGAATTAGATTATTAATGGTGAATTCAATATATTTATATTAGGCTTTAAAAAGCTTAATTCTAAAATTTTTAGGTCTTGGGTTATAAATATGTAGACATTGCTACTTAAAGTTTGGGAGTTTGGCAAGTCTAAGAAACTAATAAATATTTAACATATCATAAATTCAAAGAATCGGAAATAACCTTTAAAAAATAATATTAAATCTTGTTTTTTAATTATAATTTATCTAATTGCTAAAAAGTAATTATTTTTGGTATATTATCGTGGAGACATTTTTTCAAAACTATTAAACCTCAGTTGTTAAATTTAATTTTATATAATTTGTAAAAAGATTTGAAGAAAATTATTGGGTTATCTCAAAATTAATTTGTGGAGTTTTGAATTGGTGCCACTTCCACTGTTAAGTGTTACATTCCACTTAAAACTCAAGATTTGACTCTTTTTAGGGTGCGTTTTGGTAAAGGGAATCTTTTTTATCCGAAAAAAATAATTTTTGAAAATATAGTAGTTTTTTTTTTCCGAATAAATTATTAAAAGGTGCTTAGTAGGCCAATTTTTTTTTCGAAAATATTACATTAATTTTTTTAAGTAAGTTACTCAAGATTTGACTTTTACTTTTCCTCCTACTAATTAACATGGGTAAATAATTTTTCCTACCCCACTCTTTTGGGAAAAAAATTCACCTTCTTCTAAACACCTTAAAATAAAGAATATATTTTAAAAGAAAAGTGTGAAGTTATAATTATTAATAAAAATTAACTGTTCAACTTGTAATTATATATATATATATATATATATATATATATATAACAATTAAAATTATTATAATTTATGTTATTAATATTTTAATCAGTAATTATAATTTTATATTTTATCTTCTAAAGCACACTTTCACTTTATATTCCTCAAACCCTAAAATACACATACAAACAAACTGGCATTACGCAAGACCAGTAAGTAGCCGGATAGCAACAAATCCAGCGTTGGCTTCTCAACGTGTCTTATTATTTCCTTTTAAAATACCTTTCATTGTACTTTTGCATCCCCAACTTTTTCCACGTGCAAGCCCATCCTATAAATGCATTCAAACATCTCATACAGTAATCTCTTTAATACTACCAAAACAAGAGTTTTTCTAGGAGACTAGTCATAGTTGCTAATTAATATCTTTGTTAAACTAATCCCCATCTGCATTTGTCATAATTAACTTCAAAAAAGCTCATTCATCTCGATTTTTGCTCGCTAGATTTGGTAATACAGGAAATCGGTTTCTTCAAGCTCTATTAATGATGGCTGCCTATAGCAGTTTTAGTTAACTCCAATGATAAAAATATTAGGTTAACGTTCAATTCAATGACATTTCTTCATTATCCCCCCAAAAAAATTGACATTAATTTTATAAACTATTCAATTCTAGTGGCTAGCAACTGCGTTCAAGTTAAACCTCATTATGCTTTACGTAAGACTGACATATAATACTAAATTTAATATCATATAATATACAAACGTGGCGACAATGACCCAACTTAAAAATAGAATATGCAATCTGAATCCGTATATTTTGAAACTTTTGATTGAGTCAAACACACATATATATAATGCCATTGAGTCAAACACAATGTCATTTTATATGTACTTTTTTAGTATTTCATATTATGAAATGAAATTAATACAAAATTTTACTCAACAATAAATAATAAAATAATATCAAAAACATACTATGAAACATTCCTCTCCAAAAAAAAAATAATGTATCGCCAATTTTATGGAAACAAAATTTATAAAGACCTCAAACACAATTAAATATTTATTACTTTTTATAATGGGAATATTATTACTCATGTTGACAAATTGTCTCACGCAGTAATAGAAATAATATTTCCATTTTATAGTATTGCTATGGACCTGTGTGAGAGGCCCACAAAGTCGGTTCGCTCCAGCAAACCGGCAAGAGGCCCACACTGACAGGCCCATCATATCAACCCGGCAGAACTTGAACTCGGTACGTTACTCCAGGTAAATGCTTAAAACGGATCGTAATTAAGAAAGCATAACGTTCGGCACGTTACACCCAGTAACGGCCGACCAAGCTGTAATGGCTCCCGTGCCATTACAACTCAGCTCCACGTTTCAAACCAGAGGCAGCCCCTATAAAAAGGAGGGCTCATCGACGGTAAAGGACACATGATTAATCACTTTCACCACACTGACACCACAATCATATTCTTTATAGTTAGAGATCAAGTTAGGTCTAGGGATATCTTCTTAATAGATACTTCTAATCAAGGCTATACGATCAAGAGTGACCAATCAGCCTGATAAGGGTTGAACATCTCTGTCCTCTGGACAGAACAAGTATCTTTCTTTACTTTATTTGTCGGTTGAAGCAAAAAAAAGTTAAAAATATAGTGTTTATAGTTAATTTTTTTATGTTATATATATAATCATTTGAAAACTGATTGAAGTATTTTTTTTTTTTACTTAACTTTTACCTCGCATCAAACAAACTTAAAAAAATATAGAAGGGCCGTAACAACGAGGATAAGCCGGCACATTGGAGAGAAAGTGCTACTTCAGCTAAGTAGGTGGGGATATGTATTTGGCAGCAAGCATAACCCAAATACAGATAAGAACATTGCCAATTATCATTTGAAGAAAAACAAGTGGAAAAAAAACATAGAAGAACATATTCAAATAACAGTTTGTTCTATTTTGATACTTGACATACTTGAATATTGTGTCCACTATAGTCCAGGTTAGGTCGTGCTTATGGTATTGCGGAAACTTTATATATTCTCACTAAATATAGTTGTACTGTGTTTGTTTGTATCTGTATGTCGCATGAGATTTGGCCACGCTGCTTCTGGCTCGAGGCAGTCCCATTTTATATAACAAGGAAAATAGTAACACAATTCTCCATGCACGACACTGATTTTGACTATAAATAAGGGCGGATTATTCAATCATATATTTTTCTTTAATTTCTTTTATATGAAATTCCCACGTTATTAAATCACATTTAAACAAAAAAAATTAAAGAATCAAAATTTAATTTTGAGGTATTATTAGTATAATCTTTTATGTCATCATCTAATTAATCATATATTGCCAATTTGTTAAGTTTTCTGTTGTTGTAATAATGTGTCAATATATAATTAAGTTGTAGTATAAAAGTTTAATTAAATTTCAACTCAGAACTCAAAATCAAGAATTACCTCCATAAATTCTTTTTTTCTAACAAATGTTTTCTTTTCACAATTTTTTAATATAAATGTTCACAGAATGTTTAAATACTACTATAAAACTTATTTGTATACTGTAATAAGAAATTAAACCTTACAAAAATAGAAAAAATTGTTCTCAATATTTTTAAATTATAGAAAGTTTTCGATCATTAACTATATTTAATAAAAGGTTAACTTAATTTTTTTATTTTACAACGTAATTTTATAAATTTTCTTGATTATATGCTAGTATTTTTCTTTAAAGATATTATATCTAAATCAAAATATTTAATTATTATATTATCCTAATTTATAAAAATATTAACGCATCATATATTAATATCATTAGCATAAATAAATAAAAAATATTTTTTATAAAATTATAAATATTATTTTACTCATGGAAAAACCTATTATAGAGTGAGCCTTGAGAAAGTTCCCAAAGAAGCTCCGTGGCCCGTGGGAATGAATACGATAGGTAAGGTATTTTGACCCGACTCGCTTTGATTTGATTCAAGTCAAGTTTGATTTGGTTTGGATTTTTTTAAACTAGTTTAGAATCAGTCGGATATGACCTGACTTGGTTTCTGGAGTGACTTTGACTTGGTTTCTAAAGTGGGTCAAATCCGACCTGACCAATTTTTAACTTGGTTTCTTCACAAAATTTCTTCGAAATTTCTACGTAAACGATGAAAATTTCATCACAAAATTATTTTTTCGTCAGAATACTTTTTGTCTAAAAGCGACGGAATTTTTTTTCTCATGAAATTTTTTACAAAAAAAAAATTTCTATCGAAATTTAGTTTCCGTCAAAAGTTTTGACAAAAATGATTTCCTCCATCAAATGTTTTAAATGAAAAAAGAATTCCCTCAAAAATTGTTGACGAAATGTTTTTTCGTTCAAAATTTCGGTAGGAATGTGTTTTGACGAAAATTTCGCCGGAAATTTTTTTGAGGGAAATGTTTCATTCGAAACTTTCGATGAAACTTAGATTCTCTAAAGAATTTTGACAGAATATTTTTTCCGTCAAATTTTTTATCAGAATATATTTTGTCAACAAATTTTACGAATTTTTTTCTTCATAATTGTGTTCGGTTGAAAATTTTGATGGAAATGTTTTTTATCAAAAAAATTGACAAAAATACTTAGACGAATTTTTTTTTTTGTCAAATAATTTAACAAAAATGTTTCCGTCTAAAACATTTGCCGAAATTTGAATTTTGATGAAAAAAAATTTCCGTCAAAAGTTTTTGATGGAAATGTGTTGCATCGAAATTTTTGATGAATATTTTTTTTTGTGAAATATTTTGACGAGATTTAGATTCCGTAAAAAAACTTGACCAAAATATTTTTCATCAATTTTTTTTATAGAAATGTTTCTAGTCACAAACTTTGATGAAAATATTTTCCGTAAAATTTTTTGACGTAATCATTTTACGTTAAAACTTTTCTTTTTAATGTAATTGTGATTTTTTTTTTTTGCCATAATGAGTATGAGTCAAGTTTTGGGTCAATGAGTCATTTTTAAAACAAGTCAGGTCTAAAACTAACCCAAATAAAAGTGAGTCAGTATTTAAACACAATTCAAAAAATAGGTATTTATAGGTCAGGTAAAGGTCAAATCAAGGGCAAGACAGATGAACCAGTTTTTTTGCATACCCTTAAAAATTAGAGGTGGTAAAGTGGGCGGTCGCCATTCCCAACATCAACTCATCAAAAAATGAGCCAACAAGCCCGCCCGCTTCTGAAAGTGAGTTGAAAAACTCAGCTGATCCTACTCTGTTTGACGGGTTGGGCAAATTGGCACGCCAGCTTGAGCCTATTTTATATTGACCCGCCATTAACCCATCAAAAAATGAACTCGTCCCACTTTTGAAATAAGTTGAAAAACTCTACCCATCTCGTATCGTTTAGCAGATGAGATAGATTGACCCACTTAGCCGAGTCTATTTTACTAGCTATAATGAGAATGGACAGAATGAAATCGCGTCTTCTTATTACTTTTTTCACGGCTCTAGCATCAAAACTGATTTACAGGGACTTATTTAAATATTTTTATCATTAAAACTGTTTTACAGGAAAATATGAGAAAAAGCAAGAGTTAAAATGAAGAAGGAAAAAAACCATTTTAATAATCAGGTGTACAAAAAGTTTGCTAATAAAATGGGGTGCAAAAATTTGAGGGGCCTATGGCTTGATTGCAACACTTCATTGGCATGAAGAGAAGTTATTTGGTATATAACGAGTTGGCAAGCTCATCAATTAATGCACTGCCGACTGCGTGACCCTTATAACTAAGACTCATTATTTGGGTGGCCGCCTTATGTCGGGAAAAGGCACTATCATGCCCAACAGGAGGCTTGTCTCCAGGGAAACAAACCCTTATGCTCCTAATTAAATTACTTGTTATAAACAACAAGTTTTATTTTATAATAAATTGCTCTATGTATTAGTTTATGGGTTTTATAATTCTCATTAAACATTAGAATTATAATTTTTCTACACACCCTTCGAAATGAAAATGGGTCCTACATATAATTTTTTCAAATCGAATGGGTCCCACATGTTTTTTATCTCTACAACATGAGATTTCAATTCTCCAACATTGCTCTATGTATTAGTTTATGATAATTATAAAACCTTTAGGGGTGTTTTTTACGAGAGGAATTTCTATTTGTCCGGAAATCTCAATTTTCAGAAATATGATAAAAATATTTATGATAATATCTGAAAATTTAAAATTTAAAAAAATTCAATTTATCAGAAATCCTATAAAATTATAAAAACCTTAGTTTATTTGATTTCTTTGTTTTTATGAACTTGTTATTTACTTTTTGGTGGATACAAACTTTTTAACTGCTTCATTACTTGGCCATTCATATTCTGGTGCCGCAAATAACCTAACGACATTACTAGTAGAAGATAGAGAGTTTTATTTACTTCTCCAGGATCGATTGAGAAGGTAGAGGGTGGAAAGAAGTACGAGAAAGATGAAAAATAGAAAGGCTGACTGATGAAAAGGGTATTTTAAAAAAAGTAAATAAAATGACAAATAGAAAAGCTATCAGTGGTTATTAAGAAATTTAAAATAAACACATTTAGTTGAAATCATATAGTCCTTTGCAAATTTAAAAAAAGATCCACATTAGTCCCTCAAAATAATTAAAATGGGTTCACTTTGAATTTCTTAGGGACCACGAATAGTCTTTTAATTTGTTAAGAATTAAAGCGGACATCATGAAAATTCGTGACAGACCGAAAAATATATTTACTCTTAAAAAAAATTATTATTTGCAATGCTTTCTCTGTTTTTTTTTTTCTTTATTTTTTTTTTTTTGTGGTTTTCAAGTTTGCAAAGACTGTTGCTAGAAACATCTATAGCCAAAGAAACATACAAATATTGTAGAGACACCAAAAGTCACCTCAGTGGCGGAATTATTAAATAATTTTAGTTCATGCAAAAAAAAATTGAGTGTCAAGTTTGTATCAATTTTTAAAGGAAAAAATATTTACCCTTTAAAAGATATAATTTTGTGTCATTTTTATACTAAATTTTTGTCAATCAATAGTTAAGATTTATTGGATTTTATTATAAATTACTAATTAATTAATAAGTTTGATCTAATAAATCATAATCGTTAATCGACAGAAATTAACGATTAAGATTTAAAATGACATAAAATTATATCCTTTATTAAAACAAATATTTTTCCCTTTTTTAAAACCCATGGCTTCATCATAATATTTAAAAGAAAACTTATATCTTTTTTTAAAATCAATCAATGCCATGGCCCAAAGTGATCTCAACGGAGCCACTGGCTGAGCCACGCTAACCACCCAAATCAAATGAACCATGAAAAGTCCTTTTAGTCCGTGAACCCTCGCCAAATACAGACCCATCAATAAATCAACCCAACCTTCATTCAGCCAGCAACCAACCAAGATAAACCCAGAAATTAGAAACCCATCCATTTATGGGATCAAAAAATAAATAAAAATAAGATGACTTCCAAACAAATTTCCAATTTTTTTCTGGACAAACCATGTAAATATCAATTTTCATACACCAACCTTTTCAATAGGTTACAGGTAATGATTCTCAACCATTGACGAGGAAGTCATTCTAATCATTGGTTAATATTGTTAGGTGCATGGACACACTGACACACAACATGTTTTAAGTGCGTTAAACACGTTGCCAGACAACTTGTTATCCATAATCAATTGTTTTACATAATATCAAAATTTTCTTACTTCTTATTAAACAATTAATAGAATGGGTTAGTTAATAACTAATAATACAACATTTTTATGATCATGAGCTAGAATGAGTTACTTATGCATTATTAGACATGAATAAAGAGCATAAAGGCCATCTTCTTGACGGTGGGACAACAGGCATAAGATTGTCAAAATCTTTTGACGTAATTCAGAGACACAGTTGTCATGCCTACGAATTTTGTTGGAAGACGAAGTCATAGCACATCACGATGAGAAATTTACACAGCCTAATTAAGAGCTGTCCTGTCCCAATGTGAAATATATAAGACTTGGGTAACAGTCTATATAAGATGAATCTCAAACCCAACATGAGGTTCCAATAGAAGGGACAACCTTCCCCAACTATTTATTTTATTTCACTTTTGTTCCCATTTTGTATTGAAAGCATTAGAAACTAATGTGGAAGAATCGAACCCCTCTCTACTTATGAACAAACAATTCTATAATATAAGACACAATTATGTTGTCCAATGTTCGGAAAAGCAATCATCTAGAACACCATATTTTATACCGCAATAAGTGTCATGAATCACGTTATTAGTATAGAAAATTTGGCAAAAAATAGCTGCCACAACTCCAGTACACATATATTCCTTCTTTCTAAAAAAAATAATATCATAATCTTCCCTAACTATATCATTTATTTCTTTCTCTTTTTTTATGGGTCCATCTCCAAGGCAGCCCCAATCCCCAGACCTTAATTTGCACGAATCAAATATTCAATGCAGTGATAATATCAACCTTGAGCAATCCTAGGGAATCCTTCCATATATAGTGGTGGCTACTGTAGACGAACACCAGCAGACAATCAGGAGTACGAGGGTAGGTTAAAGCTATTGTAAAGTGCATTTTTTTTTTTTTCTGGTTTAAATATCACGAAAGCAATGTTGTTGTAGGTTGAGTACGAATCCTTTATCCAGATTTTCTATGATGTTATTAGCGCTCCACCACATGGATGCCAATCAAGAAGGATATCAAATCTTAAAAGTAAAGATCATATGAAATCCACAAAATAATTCTTATATATATATATATATATATATATATATATATATATATATATATATATATATATATATATATAAATAAGTGCGAATATAATTTTTTATTGAAATCTCTATGTAAATATGGGAAAAGTTATATTTACTACCTTTTTTTTTGATTAACTACTCTTATTATCAAATCTTAAATTTGATTTATATCAATCTAACGGTTATAATTTATTGGATAAAACTTATTAATTAATTTTTAATTTTCAATAAATTATAACCGTTAAATTTGATGGAAATCAATATATATATATATATATATATATATATATATATATATAAAAATGGAATATAATATAACCTCTCTATTTAAATATTACTAAACATATCTCGTGAAAGTACCACAGCACCAAATAATGGAAAATTTTGGCTTATAGAAGTCCTCAGGAGTCCACTCTTGGTAAGTCCTGAATTTGTATGGTATAGTTGAAAAGAAAATGACACTTAAATTAAAACTAATATGAAAGAAATTTATGGGTAAAACTGGGAAGTCCTCGTGCTATTATTACACTAGAAAAAATCGATTTAACGACGGATTTCAATAAAAAATTTCTCACAAAATTCGTAGCTAATTCAATAATTCAATTTCCATAGCAAATTTTGTCGCAAATATCATTTGCGAGAAAATCTGCGACGGAAAATAATTACGGGGATGAAATTAGCGATGGAAATTCCATAGCAATTCCGTCACTAGAGAGCATTTTTCTAGTTATCCAATTCGGCATAAACCAAAACTATCCGGAAATATTTTGCTGTTTTTTTTTTTTTGTGTGTCTGTGTCTTTGACAGATATGGCTATACCTGAAGTATAGATTTGTTTTGCATTGATTAAGATCCTCTGTTTGTGGCTGTCATTATCGAGAAAGAGGTCCCTTCATTAGCAATGAAAATGTACACCACAGAACTAGAAATTATGCTCGCACTTAAAGTAGACAATGAATGTCATGAATAAATTCTTTCAGGCTGAGTACAAAGAAACCCCACTTTAGGACCGCAATAGTTTGGTTTTTATGCCAACAGAAATAATTCACACACATTATCCAAACCCCCTCATGGGATGTTTTGGCTTTTGCTAAGATGATGTTGGTCTAATGTCTAATAATATAAACTACATAATGCCCCCTATATGTGATCATGCTTAACTTACACACATGTGGTAGAAGGCTGTTTGGAGTTGCGTGACTTGCGTCTATTAATATATGCTTTGGGATATGAAAGGATCAATTCGAAAGCATTATGGTTGCCAATCTCACATGCTTGCTAGTTTCGAACCCTCTAGTGCAACTCATGATGTGGTCCTTGTCTATGGTTGAGAAAATGAAATATGTCTCTTTTTGACCAGGGATGTGCATGGGTCGAACCAAACCGGATTTTTTGAAAAATCGAACCGAATTGGTTTAAATGGTTCGGTTCGAAAGTGGTTCGGTTTAAAAGTGGTTCGGTTCGGAAGTGGTTCGAAACCGGTTCGGAACCGGTTCGGGTCGACCCTTTTTTGAAAAGAAAACAAATTAAAAAATTAAAAAATAAAGTTATAAAAATTAATTTGGTTTGGTTTGAAAATGGTTCGGTTCGGTTCGGAAACGGTTCGGTTTTTAAACCGGTTCTAAAAACCGGTTCAGTTCATGAACCGGTTCTAAAAACCGGTTCGGTTCATGAACCTATTCTTTAAAAACCGGTTCGGTTCATGAACTAGTTTTTTAAAACCGGTTATTTTATGGAGCGGTTCGGTTTGTTTCATGGTTCGACCCGCTTTTTTGGTTATTTTGCATAACCCTACTTTTGACAGATGGATCTATGATGGTCCATCCTTAATGGGCTCATGTCCTTGGCCCAGTAACTAGAATATACAGGTCCAGACAAGCCACGAGAAAAGAAACATACATAACTTTCCACCTTTGACACAAATGAACATATTTGATTATTTGTAGTGAAAATAACTAATGTTTAATAAAAATAAGGACAGAAATAACTAGCCATACCAGTGAGGGACAAAGGAAATGACCGAAGGAATAGACAAATAATGATACAGTGCACGTGTATGATTCCTAACCAAAAGAAAACATTAAATAAATACCTTTATTTTCGGATGAAAATTAAATATTTTGTTGAGCTTAGTCTTTTTGGAATAAAGAATATCAATATAATTAATTAGAATTTTGTTAAAATAAAAATGAAAAGGTAAGTAATATTAGTTTCACACCTACATATTATCTACGGGAAACTCTAAAATATACTCGGAACGAAGTTTATGAAAGAAAATAACGAATCAAAAAAATATATATATATATTGTACTGTTCATCATTCCCAAAAGAAAACTACGAAGGAGCTTTATAAAGTTTCTTGGGCTGTATCTCACACCGCCAGCCTAGCTTTATGGATTTTGCGCAAATTGGACTTTGAAATGAATGTAGACTTAGGATTAATGTTGGGCGTATGAAGACCAATCTCAAAACTAAACCTGAAAATACTTCGATAGCCCAATTCTAATAGCATGTCAATCTTGTTATGTAGCGACTAGCGAGATCAGACTTTCCTGGCAAGTCTAATACAATCAACGTTGACCTGGACTAGGAAAAAACATTTATGTCCACACATTAACTGGTAGGATGTTGTCTCTAAATTTTTTTTTATAAAGAAAGTTTAAATCAAATACGTTCATAATTTAATATAAGAATAAATATCATTTTTTGTCCCTAACAAAAAATTTGATCTCCACTTTAGTCCATTATAAAAAAAATTAGTCACCTGGTCCTTATGAAATTCAAAGTAGACCCATTTTTGTCTTTTTGAGGGATGAATGTAAGTCTTTTTTCAATTTGTGAGAGATCATGGTTTTAACTAAATTGATCTACTTTAAATTTTTTAGGAATTTCGAGACGAATTTTTTTTGTAAGCGAATAAAATGAGGATATGTTTTTCACTAGGTACTTAAAAGAGTATTTATTTCCAATATATATATTGATTCAAGAGACAAATAAAAATTGGCAACCAAGAAAAAAATGAAAAAAGAAAAAGAAAAACTGAAATGCAAAAATTTATGATCGGGGGTGGGTGCGCCAGTGACGTGGACAATGTTGAAATGGACAACTCTGGTAAAAGAGTTTCTTACATACTCCTCCCTCTAAGAAATTCTTAGGCTCTATTTGATTGTTGTTTTTAAAAATAATTTTTTAGTTTTCAGAATAAGAAAAATAAAAAACTCGTTTGGTAAGATCTATTTCATAAAAAATATTTTGAAAATTATAACTATTTTTTTTTTGTTTTTAGAATCAAATTTATAGAACATGTTTGAGTTGTTTTTGTTTTCTATTTTAGTTTTTAACTTTTAAAAATAAATAAATATAAAAAATAACTATTTCCATAACTATTTTATAAAACAATTTTATGAACAAAAAAAACTAGAACACAATCAAATAGGAGGAGGGATATTCTTAATACCAAAATTTTCTACTACCAACTTTCTACCTATCTAATCACCATTAGATCTATATTTTTTCTCTCTTCATAAACTTTTTAGCATTCTCTCTTCTTGATCCAATGATGATTAGATTGGTAGTAAGTTGGTAATGGAAAATTTGGATAGTAAGAATATCCTACCTCATCAAATAGACCCTTACTTTTTAGAATATTTTCCCCATTGGTTTTGCATGGGTGTGGATAAAGTTTAGGAATGAGTACTTCAAATCGATGGTTGAGTTTTAATTGAGAATTTTTCTTAGTAAATTTTATTCGTATTAGAGAATAATATAAATCATTCAAAATGTCCTTGCCCAACACCTTAATGTTTTGGGTTGGAGTGGTTCTTTACATGGTATCAAAAATTTTGTGACCGATCTTCACTGCCACCATTTGTAGAATTAAATAAGTATAAGATAAATCAAAACGAGAGAAAAATTTGAGTATGTAAAATATCGATGTTTCAAGCCCAAAAGGCTCTTGTGAGAGAAGGTATATTAGAAAATAATTAAATAATTAAAATAAAAAATTTCACCCAACGCGTTAAGATTTTGAGTTGAAGTGATTCTTTACGACTAGCTAATCTAAAGATTTTATAAATTTTGTGAGTATTATACCTACTCTAAAAATAATATATATCAATGAAGTAATTTTTCCACATGTTATTGTAAGTTCTTCTTTCTCTTAACACATGTTTGTTCAGTTAATTCTTCTAACAGTTTAATTTTTCTAAATAACGAAATAAATAGTTAAGATTATGACAATTGACAAATAAGTTAATTATGGTTAAATATCAAATTAATAATTAGGAATATTTTATCAGCACCACATTTCTATCAGCTAGACCGACGAGACTAGAAGTAGAAATTACTCTAATCATTTCGCGAAAGCAAGAGACTGTTGCGTACCCGCTACACTATCGCATAGGAGAAGACAAGCCAGAATGGTCATAATTGATAGTCTCACATGAATAATGATATTTGTATATTTTACATTATTCTTAGACTAGTATTTGGTGAGGTTTACTTTCATCAGTTTCATGTCATATTATTTAATTTTTTAAAACTATAAATTAAATACTAAGTTTAACATATAACTTATTGATAAAGTGTGTGTCATTTTAAAAGATGTAAAATTATATCATTTTAAAAGAGAAAAAGAGATAAATAAAAGAGGAGAGAGAGATTTGACTAAAAATAATAATGGTGTGGGTCCCACCTCTTTGTGAGAGTAAAAGGATATAAGTTGTGTCATTTAAAATTATAAACATCTCCCCTCACTTATACTATAGTTTTACTTTCATAGTAAGGGCATGTTTGGTGTATATAGGATAAGGCCTGATAGTATAAGACCTGATTGTATAAGAATTGGTTGAATTTTAATACTATCAAGTGTTTAGCACGGTATTGTATAAAATAATATATTGTATAAGATAATATCACTAGTATTTGGTAATGCACCGTATAATATTATTTAGGATAACAATAAATAATTTTAATATAAATAAATATTTTAATAAAATTATCCTTTAATAAAGAATTTATATAATTCTTCAAAAAAATGTCATATAATATTAATTTAATAAAAATTTATTTATAAAATTAGAAATATTCAATATTTTAAAAACAATTTTTATTTTAATATATTAATATTAAAATAATATATTAATTTTTAAAAATTTCACTGGTCAACGATGTTAATACACTAACCTCTTATCAGGCCTTATCCTTCCCTTTTAGGCCAGATTAGGTTATACATCATTTTGATGTATTAAGGGATTCTGCTGTATAAGCTTATACTATATGATGGTCACATCAAACAACTGAAAATGTCATAATGTATAATATAAACTTATATTATCATGCCTTATATGTCATACCAAAGAAGCTCTAAACCTCACGATACTATTTGGTGAGGTTTTTCTAAAACAATAATTGCTTCAATTTAATTTGATTTTTCTAAAAAATTAATTAAATTTCTCAGAAAAATAAAATTAAAACTTTTTAATTAAATAATTCTTAATTTTCATACTTTAAATTTAATTTGAAATTAATTACTGTAATTTTAATAACTGAGTTTATCACGTCGCAAGAATAAAATAGTTTATGTCGGTGTAAAATGTGAAAGAGAATGTCACATTAAGGGAAATATTTTTAATATTCGAATCAATAAGAATGTGCCACTCAGTTAAAATAGTTTATGAAAAGAAGAAAAAAAAAAAAACTTCAATATAGTTAAATAACAAGAGAAGAAATTAATATTGAAATAAAACTTGAGATATATAAAATCATTAGATATCCCTCACCCACCTGCTTAAGTTTTTGGGTTGAATTGGTTCTTTACATGGTATCAGAGCCTTGGTGTACTAGTCGGGTTCGATTCTTATCGCTCCCAGCTTTCTTTCTAGTGGAATTTATTTCTTCATACAAGTGCGGTGATGTGTTGAGATATATAAAACCATTAATGTAGTCTCACCCAATAACTTAAGCTTTTGGGTTGAATAGGTTATTTGCATGCTATCAGAGTCTCGGTGCACGGGGTTCGATTCTCACCGCCCTTCACTTTCTTTCTAGAGATGGGGTTGTGCATTATTCTTCAAGCCTAGTGGGATCTCGTGTGAGGGTACTAGCTCGAGTTTTTGGGTTGAATTTATTCTTTACAAATATTGTATTTATATATTTTTGAAAATGGGAAAAAAATTTCTGCCGTTATTGTAGATAAGTTATCTGTATTTATTCCTAAAATGATGTCGTTTTCGGATTGAAATCTTAAAATTTTATAAATATAAAGACTATTATAATCCCAAAATAAATTAAAATTATAAAAATATCATGATTTCCACCCAAAACAACGTAAGTGCACTAAAAATAATTATCTACCGTAACGGCAAAAAAAAACGAACCTATAAACATATATAATATAAATACTACCGTCGTATACAGTGATCAATATCACCAAGTCTCGATGTTAAGGGTTCCACCAAGATGGAAGCTATACCTGTTTCAGAACCTGAGCAAGTTGGTGCTTACTCGACTGTAGATATACAGACAAAAGGAATGGCTGCACCCAGTGGTAGTCAGAATTATCGCAGATAAGTTTCAGTCTAATTTGAAAGCGCAACTACATACTGGGTCTTCACTCTTTAGAGTTTGTATGTTGGCTCTGACTTTTCGTGTCTCGTGGAAAACCTCAAAACATGGGAACAATCAGTGCTGCAAAGAGCCCTTTGTTTTGCTTTAATTAGGTTATAGCCTTATAGGTGATTAATTCGAGTTGAAATTTCTTAGCCAATTAAACGAACGCAACTCACTTCTTAATGTCTCCGCTCTTTAAATTTCTTTCTTTCAAATTTTATCTTATTTTGGTTCATAACTTCGTCTAAATTAAGTATTATGGGATGGCATGACTTAATATAAAGAAACCAGGTAAGGTGTAAAAGTATCAACACAAAGCCTTTAGCTTCCTAATTTTCTCTTAAATATTTTTAATTATATCTAATGTTTCATGTTATAATATTATATATATATATATATATATATATATATATACTAGGTAGCACCGACTCGACACGCGACACGATACGACATTCCGACACGTCAATTATAAAAAAATATGGATTTCGACACGTTGGGACACGTTTTAATATTAAATAATATTTTTAATTTATATAATGTATATTTCATTTAATATTCAATAATCTAACAAAAAAATAAAACTAAACTAATAATAACCATAAATTTAACCAAAATAAATAAATCATTTTCATAATACCATTATATTAATCTAAAGAAAAAATAATAGCATATCCATAAAACACTATGAACAAAATAATTACTTATGCAAGTATAGAACAATTAAATTAAGAGAGTAACATAAGCTCATGTTCTCTGTTCTCCGTTCCTAAAACACTATGAACAAACCAATTTCACCGTGTTGCTTATTTGGAGATGAGAGTGGTTCTTTTTTTTTTGTTGAGGTTTTTCATTCTTTAATAAGAGACTAATATAATAAATTGATTGTGTTCCTAAAAAAAATATAACAAAAGAATATGCAAAACTTACTAGTTTATCAATAAATGGCAAAAGATGAAAAGAGCGAACCAGTAAATGGTGTCTGCCAAATAATATAACTAGATGTAGATCAAAGCAAACAAAGAATGTTTACAAAAAAGAAAAAAGAAAAAAAAAAGAATGAAGTTAGACAACAGAGAGAGAGAGATGAGACGGAGAGGCAGACGAGAGACCTGTCTTGTTCTTCTGGTAAATCACAGCAGCGAGAGAGACGCGAAACCAGTGAGACGGATGCAGACGAGAGGCAGTGAGACGACGGAGGCAGATGCGAGGCAGAAGATCAATCGTGTCACGTACTTGGAAATCAGAATCAGAGTCGTTGATTTTTTTTGATCTAACGACTCTTATATAAGATGTCAAATTTGAAATATGACATTAGTGTCAAGGATTATATATATATATATATATATATATATATATAAATGAAATTTAAAATACAAACAATTACATAAAAGATGTTAAGAAATATAATAGGTGAAAAATTGCCTTATAATGTAATTAAAAAATTAAATTGATAAATAAATTTTTCAATGTTAAAAAACATTTTGAAAAATATCCCAATATTAATATATTAAGAAGAATAAATATCTTTTTGGGTCCTCACCTATAAACACAAAATCCATTTTAATTCTTAAATTTTTTTTTGACTTGTGATCCCTTTGAAATTCTAGTACAAGTTGTGATTTCTTTTCAAATACAAAAAAGATTTGTTAGACTCTCAAAAATAATTAATATGGATATATTTCTTTTAAAAGATTAAAATGAGTTGCATATTTTTTTATCGAGTGATATTTACTCTTTTAAGAATTATAAATTTACTTATATATTAAAAAAACTTAGCTGAAATTAGTAATTGTTTTAGGAAATTAAGGAGGAGAGTAAAAATTGTGAACTCTGAGAATGAACAAACGCCGCCAGACGCAGAGGAAAAGGTAAGGTATATAGTTTTGTCTTGTAATAGTTGTATTAAAAGAAGCATTAAATGCGACCCTATAAAAAAAAATAAGATGAAAACGTTACCGAATATAATTTATCTGTAATAAGTTAAATACGACGTCATTTTGGGACAGAAATTATGGTATTTTTATAATTTTAATTTATTATAATATTATAATAGTCTTTATATTTATAATTTTTTAAGATTTTCAATACCAAAATAATGTCATTTTGGGAATAAATACAGATAACTTATCTGCATTAACTGCAGAAATATTTTTCCCTTTAAAATAAGGTTCACTTTTTTTTACCGTCAATGTAGATAAATTATTTACAGAGAGCCCAAAATGATGTCGTTTTGAGACGGAAATCAAGGTATTTTTATAATTATAATTTATTTTAGGTTTATAATAATCTTTTTATTATAATTTTTTATTTTTTCAACCCAAAATGACGTCATTTACGGAGTGAATATAAATAACTTATATATATACTCTTTAGAAATATTAAAGTTTAAAATAATATAATATATATCATTTTATTCTTACAAAAAGGTGAGACTCATATATTTTTTTTTCATTTTTTGTCCCGTCTCTCTCTTTATCTATCTATATCTCTTTTAAAATAAGGAAAAGTTCAAAAATCCCTGTGTAACTTTTCTCATAATCATTTGCTCCCTCTTCAAAATTTTGAATTATTTACTCTTGAGTTAAAGTTTTTTTATCAGTTAATCCTGAGGGACAAATGATAAAGATATTTTAAAAGAAGGATAAATGATAAAAAAATCTAAATAAAGATTTAAATAATTTAAAATTTTTGTAAAGGTATAAGTAATAATTAAAAGAAATTTTTTGAAGTTTTCCCATATAATAACCCAACTTCATACACTTTTCCCAAAAAGTAATGTACTCATTCCAGTTTCATCATTACTCAAATATTTGCAAATCCCAAAATCATATACGCAAGAAGCATAAACGGACACATTGCACTCCTTCTTCGAGTCTCTTCCATGCCTTATGCCTCTTTCTTTAACCCTTTTTCTTCCCCTATCCAATATTTTATCTCCCAAGTTTCCCTGCTAACTCAATCTCAAAAGTAAATGAAAAACAAAACCCATTACAATTACTATTACTATTACCATTACCCACCCTCAACGTAACCATTTCCACAAACCCAATCATGCTTTCTGAGTTACATAGCTCCAACTCCAAGCACCCTCTTAACCCAAACGCTGAACCCTTCTATTTGGTACCAAGGCAACTTTTTTTTCTTCCACAACAGCACACGACGATTTTTTCCTCCACTTCATGCAGCTTTGGGTTTTATCCTCCGAATCGCTCGGTGAACGAGGCAACCTCGGAGCCTACTCATGCGAACGTGAAAATGGGTAGCATTAACAGGAGGGTGCCGCAAAAGATGAACTTTCCTAATAAGGGATATGAGAGGAAGAGAACTGTGGCAAAGATGGTTCGCTCTGAATGGAAGGTTAAGGAAGCAAAGGGGAAACTCTTAGATGAGAATAGTACTACTCCTCGTCGAACTGTTATTCCATTTCCAAATACTATTGAGGAAGCTGTGACCTCTCCTATAACCACAGTCATGATTCGGAACGTCCCAAACCAATACAAGTAGCCCCTCTCTCTCTCTCTCTTTTCATATTTCGTTTGTGTTTTGTGCCAGATTTTTTATTTTATTTTATTTTTTGGGGATAGGAAACGGCATTTTATTGTTGAAATGTGTTATTGGGGGTTGTAATTTATAATGTGGCGATTCGGATACCGTGCGTTTTGACATTTGAGTCGTGCATGCGTTGCCGTTTATCAGGTTGGACGACTTGCTACTCATAATGGACGACCATTGTTGGCAACAAAATAAGACTATTGATGATCCCGGTGATTGGTCTAAGTTTGATTTCGTTTATTTGCCCATGGATTTCAGGTAGAATTCTGGAACCAGTTCCTTGTTTCAGTTTTTTTTTCATTAACAGTTGAAATATATAAAAACATTAAAATGTCCTCATCCACCAGCCTAACCTTGTGGGTGTTACATACAATTTTTTCTAACACATGGGTCTCATATGCTTTTTATCTCTACGACATGAGATTTCAAAAAAAAATCCTATAAGAAATAATAATCTCTATTTTAATATAGTAAAATTTGACCCAATTTTTTTAATTTTTGGGTTTGCGAGAAAGAAAAGTAAGTACTCTAGGTCACTAATCACTTCACGTGGAACCTGGTTTCTGGTCTGATTGATTCATTAAATCTATCTCGGTAACACGTAAAATTGTTATTCATTATGTTATGTGACTAAAGCTTCTCTATTCTCTGTGCTTTCTCCTCTGTAATATTACCACTAAGCACTGCATCTGTTCTGTTGTGTTTTGACCTTGTTCTATTTAGGGACACTATTGTAATGTCTGGTTGCTCGGAGTCAGTTCGCACCGCTGACTTGGTACGATGGGTTAATTAAAATGGAATATTTTCTTGAGATATGTGTATGAAAAAGAGAATTTTTTTTTCTTAATACAAGTATTAATTTTTAAATGGAGGTCATAGGTATAGAGTATATCGAAAATGCACTTTTTTTTTTTTTTTTTACTATTATATCAAAGATTCAGTACATCCCATCAACAATAACATTATATGTCAGTCAAAATTCTTTTTTTTTCTATCAAATTCTTTCTCTCTCCTCTGATGTATAATACTCTCACCGCTAGAATGCATTGAATACCAAATAAATAAGAACACACTGAATTTAGATGCAACAAATATACATAAAATTTATTCCTCCATCATTACCTTGAAAATCTCTTTAGTGCTATAGATGTATTGAGTTTTTAGTGCATCTTCAACTCATAATGTGACACATGTTTTACTTTTTATCAAATTACTCTTTTATCTGATTTTAAAATAAATTATATATTAATGATTTCACAAAACTAAAATTACGTTATAAGTGGCAGATACACTGAAAATTTAGTGTATCCGTATCAATAAAAATATTCTCCACTATTTTTTTAGAGGAGGATATTCTTATTACAAAATTTTTTTACTATTAACTTATTATCTATTTAATCACCATTGAATTAAAGAGAGAATGTTAAAAAAAAATTGAAAAAAAAGAAAATGTTGATCCAATGGTGATTAGATAGGTTACTAGTTGGTAGTAGAAAATTTTGGTAGTAAGAATATTTTTTTTTAATACATTGATAAAAATTAGTCAATCTTCTTACCTCTAAATCAATTCTAATTCCTTAATTCGCAATCACCATTTAGTTGTCTTTTCACAGGCGTGATGGATTTCAGGCGTGTCTTCCACGTCCTTTCATTCAACTCACACTCACAGTTCACAGAAACGATCATTCCTTCCTCCTATTATGAATTTACAAATACAAACCATCTTGTCTGTTAAATCATTTTATCGTTGAGGTTACAAATCATTTAATGGTGAATCAATACGCTACAGAATTAGATTATTAATGGTGAATTCAATATATTTTATATTAGGCTTTAAAAAGCTTAATTCTAAATTTGTTAGGTCTTGGGTTATAAATATGTAGACATTGCTACTTAAAGTTTGGGAGTTTGGCAAGTCTATGAAACTAATAAATATTTAACATATCATCAATTCAAAGAATCGGAAATAACCTTTAAAAAATAATATTAAATCTTGTTTTTTTAATTATAATTTATCTAATTGTTAAAAAGTAATTATTTTTGGTATATTATCGTGGAGACATTTTTTCAAAACTATTAAACCTCACTTGTTAAATTAATTTAATTTCACAGTATAATTTGTAAAAAATTATTGGGTTATCTCAAAATTAATTTGTGGAGTTTTGAATTGGTGCTACTTCCACTGTTAAGTGTTACATTCCACTTAAAACTCAAGATCTGACTCTTTTTAGGGTGCGTTTTGGTAAAGAGAATTTTTTTTATCCAATTTTTTTTTTAAAATATAGTAGAATTTTTTTTTTTCGGGTAAATTACTAAAAGGTGCTTGGTAGGCCAATTTTTCCCCGAAAATATTACATTAATTTTTTTGAGTAGGTCACTAAAGATTTGACTTTTACTTTTCCTCCTACTTAAATTAACTGTTCAACTTGTATTATATATATATATATATATATATATATATATAAAACAATTAAAATTATTAAAATTTATGTTATTAATATTTTAATCAATAATTATAATTTTATATTTTATCTTCTAAAGCACACTTTCACTTTATATTCCTCAAACCCTAAAATACACATACAAACAAACTGGCATTACGCAAGACCAGTAAGTAGCCGGATAGCAACAAATCCAGCGTTGGCTTCTCAACGTGTCTTATTATTTCCTTTTAAAATACCTTTCATTGTACTTTTGCATCAACAACTTTTTCCACGTGCAAGCCCATCCTATAAATGCATTCAACATCTCATACAGAAATCTCTTTAATACTACCAAAACAAGAGTTTTTCTAGGAGACTAGTCATAGTTGCTAATTAATATCTTTGTTAAACTAATCCCTATCTGCATTTGTCATAATTAACTTCAAAAAAGCTCATCATTCATCTCGATTTTTGCTCGCTAGATTTGGTAATACAGGAAATCGGTTTCTTCAAGCTCTATTAATGATGGCTGCCTATAGCAGTTTTAGTTAACTCCAATGATAAAAATATTAGGTTAACGTTCAATTCAATGACATTTCTTCATTATCCCAAAAAAAAAATTGACATTTTATAAACTATTCAATTCTAGTGGCTAGCAACTGCGTTCAAGTTAAACCTCATTATGCTTTACGTAAGACTGCCATATAATACTAAATTTAATATCATATAATATACAAACGTGGCGACAATGACCCAACTTAAAAATAGAATATGCAATCTGAATCCGTATATTTTGAAACTTTTGATTGAGTCAAACACATATATAATATAATGCCATTGAGTCAAACACAATGTCATTTTATATGTACTTTTTTAGTATTTCATATTATGAAATGAAATTAATACAAAATTTTACTCAACAATAAATAATAAAATAATATCAAAAACATACACTATGAAACATTCCTCTCAAAAAAAAAAAAAATAATGTATCGCCAATTTTATGGAAACAAAATTTATAAAGACCTCAAACACAATTAAATATTTATTACTTTTTATAATGGGAATATTATTACTCATGTTGACAAATTCTCTCACGCAAATAGAAATAATATTTCCATTTTATAGTATCTTTCTTTACTTTCTTTGTCCGTTGGAGCAAAACAAAAAGTTAAAAATATAGTGTTTATAGTTAATTTTTTTATGTTATATATATAATCATTTGAAAACTGATTGAAGTATTTTATTTTATTTTATTTTTACTTAACTTTTAACTCGCATCAAACAAACTTAAAAAAATATAGAAGGGCCGTAACAACGAGGATAAGCCGGCACATTGGAGAGAAAGTGCTACTTCAGCTAAGTAGGTGGGGATATGTATTTGGCAGCAAGCATAACCCAAATACAGATAAGAACATTGCCAATTATCATTTGAAGAAAAACAAGTGGAAAAAAACATAGAAGAACATAGTCAAATAACAGTTTGTTCTATTTTGATACTTGACATACTTGAATATTGTGTCCACTGCCCACTATTGTCCAGGTTGTTAAGAGTGTTAGTCCCACATTGTGTGTGTCTCATTGTGTTAAGAGTGTTAGTCCCACATTGTGTGTGTCTCATTGTATTCTTCAATTGGTTTGCTATATAATAGAACCAATGTTGTGTAGTTTAACACAACAAGGATTACTATCAATTCCTCTTGTATCTTGATATTTAACATGGTATCTAGAGCCTAACAAGAGGAATCTTAATCTGCTTAACTTAGTTCACTTTTCCATAATTTCAATATGGTTATAGAGAGATATCACCCTCCTTGAGGGATTCTCGTTGTTATTTCTTTTTCGGGTTTTTCTTAGTATGCTCTGTGACTGCAGCTTAGACTGATCTGTCACATCAGAAAAGAATGATCCTTGGGAAGCTGTTGGGTTGACCGCCATTGATCGACCACCTTTGACTGCCGTCTCCGTTGACTTTTTTGATGACTTTCTGGCGACTTTTCTGACGACCCACTAGCGTCTCCGACGACCCACCGCCGTCTCCGGGGACTTTTCCGATTATGTGAAGCTTTTTTTTTTTTTTTTTTAATCTTCTTTCTTCCCAAGATGGACTATTTATTCTATTCATCGTCCTCTTGAGGGGGAGCACCTTCCATGTTGCTGATGGTCATTCCAGCACAGTTGTCTTTGCCGATGATAATTCCGGCTCCGAAGTTCCTCTTGAGGGGGAGCACTTTCCATGTTGCTGATGGTCATTCCAGCACAGTTGTCTTTGCCGATGATAATTCCGGCTCCGAAGTTCCTCTTGAGGGGGAGCACTTTCCATGTTGCTGATGGTCATTCCAGCACAGTTGTCTTTGCCGATGATAATTCCGGCTCCGAAGTTCCTCTTGAGGGGGAGCACTTTCCATGTTGCTGATGGTCATTCCAGCACAGTTGTCTTTGCCGATGATAATTCCGGCTCCGAAGTTCCTCTTGAGGGGGAGCACTTTCCATGTTGCTGATGGTCATTCCAGCACAGTTGTCTTTGTCGATGATAATTCCGGCTCCGAAGTTCCTCTTGAGGGGGAGCACTTTCCATGTTGCTGATGGTCATTCCAGCACAGTTGTCTTTGCCGATGATAATTCCGGCTCCGAAGTTCCTCTTGAGGGGGAGCACTTTCCATGTTGCTGATGGTCATTCCAGCACAGATGTCTTTGCCGATGATCATTCCGGCATCTTCCATGTTGATGTTCATTCCGACGCCATTTTTAGCACATTGTTGATTTTTTGGTTTCTCATATAGGAGATTTATTTTGATGTTATGTTACTTGGTCATTTCATTTTGTTGATGTAGCACTGTTGCTTTTGGTTCCTAATAGGAGTATTATTTATGTATCAAGCTTGTAGCATATGATCTATATGCTACAGCTTGAGGGGGAGTGTTAAGAGTGTTAGTCCCACATTGTGTGTGTCTCATTGTGTTAAGAGTGTTAGTCCCACATTGTGTGTGTCTCATTGTATTCTTCAATTGGTTTGCTATATAATAGAACCAATGTTGTGTAGTTTAACACAACAAGGATTACTATCAATTCCTCTTGTATCTTGATATTTAACACAGGTTAGGTCATGCTTATGGTATATATTGCGGAAACTTTATATATTCTCACTAAATATAGTTGTACTGTGTTTGTTTGTATCTGTATGTCGCATGAGATTTGGCCACGCTGCTTCTGGCTCGAGGCAGTCCCATTTTATATAACAAGGAAAATAGTAACACAATTCTCCATGCACGACACTGATTTTGACTATAAATAAGCTAGGGCGAATTATTCTATCATATATTTTTTCTTTAATTTCTTTTATATGAAATTCCCACGTTATTAAATCACATTTATGTTGGGCAAGCATTAAAGGCTTCTACCGATACTAGTTCTAACAATTTTCAAGGAAGGGGTAGAGGTAGAGGTAGAGGCAGAAGCAGAGGCAGAGGAAGATCCATTAATTTCAGAGCCAATAATGATCAATTTCAAGACAGAAGCAGAGGAGGAGCCCCTGATAAATCTAAAGTAGAATGTTTCAGGTGTCATAAATCTGGTCATTATCAATCTGAATGTTATACTAGGCTTCCAAATAAAGAAAAAGGAGAAAGTTTAAACTTTGCATAAAAGGAGGAAGGTGAAACCTTATTGATGATTGCTAAAGATGAAAAGAAAATTGAGCTAGATGTTTGGTATGTGGATACTGGCTGAAGCAACCACATGACTAGTAGTAAGTCTTCTTTCTCTCATATGAATGAAAATTTTCAATCTACTGTGAGTTTTGATGATCATTCTGCCATTAAAGTAATGGGAAAAGGTGACATTAAAATAAAAACCAAAAATGGTTTTGTGGAAACAATATCTAATATATTGTATGTTCCTGATTTGAAAAGTAATTTACTAAGTGCTGGGCAATTACAAGAAAAAGGTTATGTGATCACTATTAAAAATGGTGTTTGTGAAATATATGATTCTGTTAGAGGAGCTATTGCTGTTATTCAGATGAGTTCAAACAGATTGTTTCCATTAAAGATTGAAGGGATCCAATCTAGTTTAATGGCTGAAATAAAAGATCCTTCATGGTTGTGGCATTTTTGCTATGGCCATTTGAGCTTTGGTGGGTTGAAGACGCTCTAACAGAAAAATATGGTGACAGGCCTCCCTCAAATCACAATTCCTCATTCCTTAGTATGTGAAGAATGTGTCGATAGCAAACAACATCGTTCTGAATTTGCAAAAGGGAACTTATGAAGATTAAACAAAGTTTTACAATTGGTGCATTTAGACATTTGTGGCCCAATAAACCTAATTTCTAATGGAGGTAAAAAATATTTAATTACCTTCATTGATGATTTTCTAGAAAATTGTGGGTTTATTTTTTACAGGAAAAGTTAGAAGCTTTCTCTACATTTAAAAATTTCAAAGCTCGTGTAGAGAATGAGCCAGGTTGAGGTTCAAACACGTGAGGGAATAGAGTTGTAAAAGAGAGAGAGAGAGACAAAAACCATGGCCACAGATTCTAATTTTGTGCAAGCAGCCATTCCACGTTTCGATGGTCATTATGATCATTGAAGCATGCTAATGGAGAACTTCCTTCGATCCAAGGAATATTGGGATGTCGTTACCAATGGCGTTGTCGAACTAGCACTAGCAGAAGGAGCTCAGTTGACAGCAACACAACGAGCAGCTCATGAAGCGGTAAAGTTGAAGGATTTGAAGGCGAAGAATTATCTCTTCCAGGCCATTGACCGATCCATCTTGGAAACGATTCTTTGCAAAGAATCTTCCAAGGAGATTTGGGATACCATGAAAAAGAAGTATCAAGGCTCTGCAAGAGCAAAGAGGCAGCAGCTTCAAGCTTTACGCTCGGAATTTGAAACACTTCGAATGAAGTCGGGAGAATCAATTGTAGATTATTTCTCTTGTGTGATGACCATTGTCAATAAAATGCGAACTCATGGAGACACGACAGGAGAAATAACTGTCTTAGAAAAAATTATTCGATCATTAACAGCAAAATTTGATTTGTTGTTTGTACTATAGAAGAATTAAAGATATAAATGATTTGTCACTTGATGAATTGCAGAGCTCATTGGTGGTGCATGAACAGAAGTTCAAACAGTGGTATCAGGGCCGAGTTGTGCTCGAGCTAGCCATGTGATTGGCTAGGAGGCGGGTTGAGTACTTTGCGCTAGGGCTGGCAAAATGGGCTGAGCCCGCCGGGCTGGCCTGCCCCGCCAGCCAAATAGGGCGGGCTGGGTTGAATTTTTCAACCCACCAGCCCACCAAACTCGCCCCGCCAAACCCGCCAGCCCGTTAGGCTCGGCCCGCCACGGGGCGGGCTAGCCCGCCAAGCCCTTTTTTTTTCTTTTTAGGTTACCCAATTGTTATGTAGCTCCGTGCCTTAGATTTCTCTGCATGCAAGTGGCTTTTTTGAATTGTTGTGGACTGCTCATACAACACTTTGTTACTTGTTTTGTTACTTTGTTTTACCTTGATATGATTTTATTTTTTATTATTATTTTTGGATTGAAAGATGCATATTTATATGTAGATTATTAAACACTGATCTTCTTAGTTTCATAAGCACATTAGGATTTTATGCGGATTTTTTTATGCTTTTATGCAGATTTTTTTATGTGTTTTTATGCAGAATTTAATTTTTTGTATTTTATTTTTATATATTTTTTTATATTTTTTTTTATTTTTTATTGTAGGCGGGCTGGCCCGTAGCCCGCCAACCCACTCATAAAACGGGGCGGGTTGCTTAATTCAACCCATTTTATCAAAACGGGCCGGGGCGGGCCAATCCATTTTGGGCGGGCCAGTGGCAGGGCGGGGCGGGCCGGGACGGGCTGACCCGTATTGCCAGCCCTACTTTGCGCTTGAGGTACTCGTTTGAGGGGGAGCATACCAATGGTGGGTTTCACACTTGAGGGAGAGATTGTTGGGATATTCAAGTGTGAGTCCCACATTGATTGATAATGGGCTAAGTGAAGAGTATAGAAGTGGAATGACCCATGAACCCAATGCCTTAAGATTTTGGGTTGAGACATGATGTCAGATCCACTTGCTACGGTTGGTGTAGCTTAGCCCATTAGTGATGGCCCCCCTCCATGGGCTTCCCCCTGGACCCGCCTCACAATTTAAACAAAAAGGAATTAAAGAATAAAAATTTAATTTTGATGTATTATTAGTATAATTTTTGGGGCAGGTTATATTTACAAACTTTTTTATTTACAAACTACACTATTCTCCCGGGAGAATACAAACTTTTGCAAATTATACTATGTTCTCCCGTGAGAAGATAGTGTAATTTGTAAAAAAATTTCAAAAAGTTTGTAAACGGATACTGTCCCTAATCTTTTCTTTTATGTCATCATCTAATTAATCATATATTTCCAATTTGTTAAGTTTTTTTTTTTTTTTTTTTTTTTGCAATATTGTGTCAATATATAATTAAGTTGTGGTACAAAAGTTTAACTAAATTTCAACTCAGAAATAAAAATCAAGAATTACATCCATAAATTCTTTTTTCTAACAAATGTTTTGTTTTCACAATTTTTAATATAAATATTCACAGAATGTCTAAATACTACTATGAAACTTATTTGTATACTGTAATAAGAAATTAAACCTTACAAAAATTAAAAAAATTGTTCTCAATATTTTTAAATTATAGAAAGTTTTCGATCATCAACTATATTTTATAAAAGGTTAACTTAATTTTTTTATTTTACAAAATAATTTTATAAATTTATCTTGATTATATGCTAGTATTTTTTTTAAAGATATTATATCTAAATCAAAATATTTAATTATTATATTATCCTAATTTATAAAAATATTAACGCATCATATATTAATATAATTAGCATAAATAAAGCAAAAATATTTTTTTTAAAGTATATATAAATCAAATAAAATTATAATATTATTTTACTCATGGAAAAACCTATTATAGGAGCAAACTTTTAGCGCTCCCGGATCAAAAAAGGATAGGGTGGGACAGAGGTGAGAGAAAAAGATAAAAATTTAATGAAAGAGGAGAGAAAAAATAAAAATAATACAAGTATCAATTTTTGAATGGAAGGACCACGTGGGTCCTAGAGCATAATAAAAAATTCCCTAGTATAGAGTGAGCCTTGAGAAAGTTCCCAAGGAAGCTACGTGAGAATGAGTATGAGAACGGACAGAATGTAGTATTTGTTTTGAAATTGCGTCCTCTTATTACTTTTTTCACGGCTCTAGCGTTAAAACTGTTTCACAGGGACTTATATAAGGAAAAAATATTTATCATTTTAAATGATATAAAATTATGTCATTTTTAATGAAACTACATCGTTTTGGTAAATTTTTACATTTTCTCTACAAACACTAAACCCCTTATGGGAAAAATATTTGTCATTTTAAATGACATAAAATTATTATAATTAAAACTGTTTTATAGGAAAATATAAGAAAAAGCAAGAGTTAAAATGAAGGAAAAAAAACCATTTTAATAAGGAAAATCATTTTCTCATGTAATAGGAGATAATTTTCTCATGTTATAAGACATTGAAATTCATTCTATCCTTTTTCTTTTTCTTTTTAATAAATGGTGGGTCTCATTACTTATTGTGTCTATGACATAAGAGATGATATCTCATACGAGAGAAACTTTTTAATAATCAGGTGTACCAAAACTTTGCTAATAAAATGGGGTGCAAAATTTTGAGGGGCCTATGGCTTGATTGCAACAATTCATTGGCATGAAGAGAAGTTATTTGGTATATAACGAGTTGGCAAGCTCATCAATTAATGCACTGCCGACTGCGTGACCCTTATAACTAAGACTCATTATTTGGGTGGCCGCCTTATGTCGGGAAAAGGCACTATCATGCCCAACAGGAGGCTTGTCTCCAGGGAAACAAACCCTTATGCTCCGAATTAAATTACTAGTTATAAACAATAAGTTTTATTTTATAATAAAATGCTCTTCGTATTAGTTTATTTTATTTCTTAGTTTTTATGAACTTGTCATTTACTTTTTGGTCGATACAAACTTTTTAGCTGCTTCATTACTTGGCCATTCGTATTCTGGTGCCGCAAATAACCTAACGACATTACTAGTAGAAGATAGAGAGTTTTATTTACTTCTCTAGGATCGATTGAGAAGGTAGAGGGTGGAAAGAAGTACGAGAAAGATGAAAAATAGAAAGGCTGACTGATGAAAAGGGTATTTTAAAGAAAGAGTAAATAAAATGACAAATAGAAAGGCTATCAGTGCTTCTTAAGAAAATTAAAATGAATACATCTAGCTGAAATGGTAGTCCCTAGTAAATTTTAAAAAAAGATCAACATTAGTCCCTCAAAATAATTAAAATGGGTTCATTTTGAATTTCTTAGGAACCACGAATAGCCTTTTAATTTGTTAGGACTAAAGAGGACATCGTGAAAGTTGGTGACGACCGAAAAATATATTTACTCTTAAAAAAATTATTATTTGCAATGCTTTCTCTGTTTTTTTTTTTTTTCTTTGTTTTTTTTTTGTGGTTTTCAAGTTTGCAAAGACTGTTGCTAGAAACATCTATAACCAAAGAAACATACAAATATTTTAGAGACACCAAAAGTCACCGCAGTGGTGGAATTATTAAATAATTTTAGTTCATGCAAAAAAAAAATTGAGTGTCAAGTTTGTATCATTTTTTAAAGGAAAAAATATTTACCGTTTAAAAGATATAATTTTGTGTCATTTTTATCCTAAATTTATGTCAATCAACACTTAAGATTTATTGGATTTTACTATAAATTACTAATTAATTAATAAGTTTGATCTAATAAATCATAATCGTTGATCGACAGAAATCAACGATTAGGATTTAAATGACATAAAATTATATCCTTTATAAAAAAAATATTTTCCCCCTTGTTAAAAACCCAACCTCGACATGGCTTTACCATAATATTTAAAAGAAAACTTAATTTTTTTTTAAAATCAATCAATGCCATGGCCCAAAGTGATCTCAACGGAGCCACTGGCTGAGCCACGCTAACCACCCAAATCAAATGAACCATGAAATTTCACCAAAAATAAAATAAAAAATGAACCATGAAAAGTCCTTTTAGTCCATGAACCCTCGCCAAATACAGACCCATGAACAAATCAACCTAACCTTCACTCAGCCAGCAACCAACCAAGATAAACCCAGAAATTAGAAACCCATCCATTTAAGGATCAAAAAATAAATAAAAATAAGATGACTTCCAAACAAATTTCCAATTTTTTCTGGACAAACCATGTAAATATCAATTTTCATACACCAACCTTTTCAATAGGTTACAGGTAATGATTCTCAACCATTGACGAGGAAGTCATTCTAATCATTGGTTAATATTGTTAGGTGCATGGACACACTGACACACACCATGTTTTAAGTGCGTTAAACACGTTGCCAGACAACTTGTTATCCATAATCAATTGTTTTGCATAATATCAAATTTTTATCCTACTTCTTATTAAACAATTAATAGAATGGGTTAGTTAATAACTAATAATACAACATTTTTATGTTCATGAGTTATGCATTATTAATCTTGTTGGAAGACGAAGTCATAGCACATCACGATGAGAAATTTACACAGCCTAATTAAGAGCTGTCCTGTCCCAATGTGAAATATATAAGACTTGGCTAACAGTCTATATAAGATGAATCTCAAACCCAACATGAGGTTGCAATAGAAGGGACAACGTTCCCCAACTATTTATTTTATTTCACTTTTGTTCCCATTTTGTATTGAAAGCATTAGAAACTAATGTGCAGGAATCGAACCCCTCTCTACTTATGAACAAACAATTCTATAATATAAGACACAATTATGTTGTCCAATGTTCGGAAAAGCAATCATCTAGAACACCGTATTTTATACCGCAATAAGTATCATGAATCACGTTATTAGTATAGAAAATTTGGCAAAAAATAGCTGCCACAACTCCAGTACACATATATTCCTTCTTTCTAAAAAAAATATCATAATCTTCCCTAACTATATATCATTTATTTCTTTCTCTTTTTTTATGGGTCCATCCAAGGCAGCCCCAATCCCCAGACCTTAATTTGCACGAATCAAATATTCAATGCAGTGATAATATCAACCTTGAGCAATCCTAGGGAATCCTTCCATATATAGTGGTGGCTACTGTAGACGAACACCAGCAGACAATTAGGAGTACGAGGGTAGGTTAAAGCTATTGTAAAGTGCATTTTTTTTTTTTTCTGGTTTAAATATCATGAAAGCAATGTTGTTGTAGGTGGAGTACGAATCCCTTATCCAAATTTTCTATGATGTTATTAGCGCTCCACCACATGGATGCCAATCAAGAAGGATATCAAATCTTAAAAGTAAAGATCATATGAAATCCACAAAATAATTCTTATATATATATATATATATATATATATATATATATATATATATATATATATATATATATATATAACAAGAAGTGCGAATATAAATTTTTATTGAAATCTCTATTTAAATATGGGAAAGGTTATATTTACTACCTTTTTTCTTACTACTTCTTATTACCAAATCTTAACCGTTGATTTCCGTCAATCTAACGGTTATAATTTATTGTATAGCACTTATTAATTAATTTTTAATTTTCAATAAATTATAACCGCTAGATTGACGTAAATCAATGGTTAAAATTTATATATATATATATATATATATAAAAGGTAGTAATATAACCTCTCCCTTTAAATATTACTAAACATATCTCGTGAAAGTACCACAGCACCAAATAATGGAAAATTTTAGCTTATAGAAGTCCTCAGGCGTCCACTCTTGGTAAGTCCTGAATTTGAATGGTATAGTTGAAAAGAAAATGACACTTAAATTAAAACTAATATGAAAGAAATTTATGGGTAAAACTGGGATGTCCTCGTGCTATTATTACAGTAGAAAAAACCTATTTAACGACGGAATTTCAATAAAATTTTTTTTTACAAAATTCGTAGCTAATTCAATTTCCCTAGCACATTGTGTCGCAAATCTCGTTTGCGAGGAAATCTGCAAAGGAAAATAATTACGAGGATGAAATTAGCGATGAAAATTCCATAATAATTCAGTCACTAAACAGGTTTTTTCTAGTTATCCAATTCGGCATAAATCAAAACTATCCAGAAATAGTTTGCTGTTTTGTGTGTGTGTGTGTGTGTGTCTTTGACAGATATGGCTATACCTGAAGTATATATTTGTTTTGCATTGATTAAGATCCTCTGTTTGTGGCTGTCATTATCGAGAAAGAGGTCCCTTCATTAGCAATGAAAATGTACACCACAGAACTAGAAATTATGCTCGCACTTAAAGTAGACAATGAATGTCATGAATAAGTTCTTTCAGGCTGAGTACAAAGAAACCCCACTTTAGGACCGCAATAGTTTGGTTTTTATGCCAACAGAAATAATTCACACACATTATCCAAACGCCCTCATGGGATGTTTTGGCTTTTGCTAAGATGATGTTGGTCTAATGTCTAATAATATAAACTACATAATGCCCCCTATATGTGATCATGCTTAACTTACACACATGTGGTAGAAGGCTGTTTGGAGTTGCGTCTATTAATATATGATATATGAAAGGATCAAATCGAAAGCATTATGGTTGGCAATCTCACATGCTTGCTAGTTTTGAACCCCCTAGTGCAACTCATGATGTGGTCCTTGTCTATGGTTGAGAAAATGAAATATGCCTCTTTTGACAGATGGATCTATGAGGGTCCATCCTTAATGGGCTCATGTCCTTGGCCCAGTAACTAGAATATACAGGCCCAGACAAGCCACGAGAAAAGAAACATACATAGCTTTCCACCTTTGACACAAATGAACATATTTGATTATTTGTAGTGAAAATAACTAATGTTTAATAAAAATAAGGACAGAAATAACTAGCCATCCCAGTGAGGGACAAAGGAAATGACCAAGGAATAGACAAATAATGATGCAGTGCACGTGTATGATTCCTAACCAAAAGAAAACATTAAATAAATACCTTTATTTTCGGTTGAAAATTAAATATTTGTATGAGCTTAGTCTTTTTGGAATAAAGAATATTAATATAATTACTTAGATTTTTGTTAAAATAAAAATGAAAAGGTAAGTAATATTAGTTTCACACCTACATATTATCTACGGGAAACTCTAAAATATACTCGGAAAGAAATTCATGAAAGAAAATAACAAATTAAAATAATATTGTACTGTTCATCATTCCCAAAAGAAAACTACGAAGGACTTTTAAAAATTAAAAATTTATAAAGTTTCTTGGGCTGTATCTCACACCGCCAGCCTAGCTTTATGGATTTCGCGCAAATTGGACTTTGAAATGAATGTAGACTTAGGATTAATGTTGGGCGTATGAAGACCAATCTCAAAACTAAACCTGAAAATACTTCGATAGCCCAATTCTAATAGCATGTCAACCTTGTTATGTAGCGACTAGCGAGATCACTGGTGGTGCATGTAATGTATTAGACTTCCCTAGGAAGTGTAATATATATAATGAACGTAGTCAATGTTGAGATGGACAACTCTGGTAAAAGAGTTTCTTACATACTCTTCCGAGTAAGAAAATCTTACTTTTAAGAATATTTTCACCATTGCTTTTGCAAGGGTGTGGATAAAGTTTAGGAATGAGTTGTATACAAAAAAAAAAAAAAAAGTTTAGGAATGAGTACTTCAAATCGATGGTTGAGTTTTTAATTAAGGATTTTTTTAGTAAATTGTATTTGTATTAGAGAATAATATAAAACATTAAAAAAAAAACCCTCACCTAACACTTTTAAGGATTTGGCTTGAAGTGATTATTTACATGATATCAAAATTTTAGTGATAGCAGAGAGGATAAATAAATAAAAAATTGGACCGTACAATATCCATGCTTCAAGCCCAAAAAGCTCCCGTGAAAGAAGGTATTTTAGAAAATAATTAAATAATTAAAAAAATCTTCACCCAATGTCTTAAGTTTTTGGGTTGAAGTGGTTAACGTAAAGATTTTATAAATTTTGATAGTATCATACCTACTCTAAAAATAATATATATATATCCAAATGAAGTAATTATTTTTCCTTATGTTATTTTAAATTCTTCTTTCTCTTAGCACATGTTTGTTCAGTTAATTCTTCTAACAGTTTAATTTTTCTGAATAACGAAATAAATAGTTAAGATTATGACAATTGACAAATAAGTTAATTATGGTTAAATATCAAATTAATAATTAGGAATATTTTATTAGCACCACATTTCTATCAGTTAGACCGACGAGACTAGAAATTACTCTAATCATTTCGCGAAAGCAAGAGACTGTTGCGTATCCGCTACACTATCGCAAAGGAGAAGACATGCCAGAATGGTCATAATTGATATTCTCACATGAATAATGATATATGTATATTTTACATTATTCTTAGACTAGTATTTGGTGAGGTTTACTTTCATCAGTTTCATGTCATATTATTTAATTTTTTAAAACTATAAATTAAATATTACGTTTAACATATAACTTATACTATAGTTTTACTTTCACAGTAAACCCCATGATACTATTTGGTGAGGTTTTTCTAAAACAATCATTGCTTCAATTTAATTTGATTTTTCTACGAAATTAATTAAATTTGTCAGAAAAATAAAATTAATTTCTTTTAATTAAGTAATTATTAATTTTCATACTTTAAATTTATTTTGAAAATTAATTTCTGTAATTATAATAACTGAGTTTATCACATCGCAAGAATAAAATAGCTTGAATAGTTTAATAGTTTATGTCGGTGTAAAATGTGAAAGAGAATGTCACGTTAAGGGAAATATTTTTAATACAATCGTCGTGCGGGCTGGCCCTGTTTATTTTAAGAATATGCCACTCGGTTAAAATAATTTACGAGAGAAAAAAAAAATTAACTTTAATATTTTATCTATATATTCTTAAAAATACATCATATAAATACTACCGTAATATTCAGTAATCAGTATGACGGTGGTACCAAGTCTCCATGTTAAGTTAAGGGTTCCACCAAGATGGAAGCTGTACCTGTTTCTGAGCAAGTTGGTGCTTACTTGACTGTAGATATACAGACAAAAGGAATGGCTGAACCCAGTGAGAGTCAGTATTATCGCAGATAAGTTTCAGATTAATTTGAAAGCACAACTACATGCTGGGTCTTCACTCTTCACTCTTTCAGAGTTTGTGTGTTGGCTCTGACTTTTCGTGTCTCGTGTAAGGAAAAAAATTTAGTGCTCCGGGTCCCATGTGGTCTTTCCATTAAGTGAGTGACATTTGTAGAAAAGTTTATATTTTATTTTTTTTCTCTCCTCTCTTTTCAATAATTGTCTTATACTGATTGGTTTGAATCACTCAATCAATGGTGGTCTATGATCACCAAAATTCTTCTCCTCGTGTAAAACCTCAAACCATGGGAACATTCAGTGCTGCAAAGAGCCCTTTCTTTTGCTTTAATTAGGTTATAGGTGGTTAATTCGAGTCGAAATTTCTTAGCCAATCAAGTTTGAATAAACGAACGCAACTCACTTCTCAACCTCTCCACTCTTTAAACTTATCCGGATTCTTTTACGTGACAATTCGCATCATCGTGTCATAAATCATAACAGAATTAATGATAATAAAGGAGAGAAAAAATATTAAAATATGAAATTATGAAATCATAACCGTTAATTATTTACCTTTGTATGTTCGTGATCTTTACACATAACCATATCATGTTTTTCTTCCATGCTAGAGGATCCATTTCCAAATTTCTTTCTTTCAAATTTTATCTTATTAGTTCATAACTTGCTCTAAATTAAGTATTATGGGATGGCATGACTTAATATAAAGAAACCAGGTAAGATGTAAAAGTATCAACACAAACCCTTTAGCTTCCTAAATTTTATCTCAAGTATTTTTAATTATTTAATATTTCAGGTAGAGTATTACATTTGAAATATATATAGTAAAGGATTTCTCCGGTCAATAGAAATAAGTTATCTCCGGTGAATTCAAAACGATGTCGTTTTGGGACAGAAATTAAAGATATTTTTGTAATTATAATATATTACAGGGTTATATTTATCTTTATCATTATAATTTCTTAATATTATAACCCAAAATGAAGTCGTTTTGAGCTCACTGGAGTTAACATTATCTTCAGTTTGAGAAGTATTTTTCTCATATATATATATATATATAAATGTATATAATATATATATATATATATATATATATATATATATATATATATATATATATATATATATATATATATATATATATATTACTTTATATTTATAGTTTATAAAAAGGGAAAAATATTTATTATTTTAAATGACACAACTTATATCCTTTCATTCTCAAAAAGAAGTGGGATCCACATCTTAATTTTTTTTTTGTCAACTCTCTCTACTCCTTTATTTATCTCTTCCTCTCTCTTAAAATGACACAACTTTACGTCCTTTGAAACGACACACACTTCTCCTGTAGCTGGATCTTTCGGAACCATAAGAATTTAAATGAGATTCTAACTCAGCACCTTTTGAGATTTTGAGAAGAGTTACTATTTGGAGAACAGTCTTACCTAAATGTCACTGTTCATCAACTTTTTTACCTAAATGCCACGCGAACAGTCTTATTTTCCAATCTGCCACGGGGGCAAGTTCGCTTCTGACACAGGCGAACTCAGTTTGCTGACGTGTCACATTTTTAGTGGATAACAAGTATCAAATTTTAAAAAATAAAAAATGGAGTTCGCCTATAGGCGAACTTAGTTAAATTTAGAGGTCGCATGTGTCAGAAGAGAACTCTGATACCACCAGTTTTCTGACACATCATCATGCATAATTCGCTACTGCTGCAAGCGAACTTGTTTGCGTGGCAATTTGAAAAATTAGTTGAAGAGCATAACATTTAGGTAAAATTGTGTGAGAATAGTGGCACAATGGTCACTGTTCTCCATATTTTGTTATTGAGTGAAAATTTACTTATATATTAAAAAAACTTAGCTGAAATTAGTAATTGTTTTAGGAAAGGAGGAGAGTGAAAATTGTGAACTCTGAGAATGAACAAACGCCACGCACAGGAAGAAGGTAATGTATAGTTTTGTCTTGTAAATTGTATTAAAAGAAGCATTAAATGCGGTCGTATAAAAAAAAAAAATTCCTTTAAAATAACACAATATATGTCATCTCATTCTCACAACAGATAATATATATATATATATCTTTATTTTTATTTTGTGTCTGGTCTCTATTTTTTCTTTATCTATCTCTTACTCTTATTTAAAAAAAACTTCAAAAAAAAAATTTCTGTAACTTTTATAAAAATTTATACCCATTTTCCCAAAAATAACACAACTTCATATACTTTTCCCAAAAAAATAAAGTACTCAGTCCAGTTTCATCATTACTCAGATATTTGCAAATCCCAAAATCATATACGCAAGAAGCTTAAATGGACACATTGCACTTCTTCTTCGAGTCTCTTCCATTCCTCATGCCTCTTCCTTTCACCTTTTTTCTTCTCCCTATCCAATATTTTATCTCCCAAGTTTCCCTGCTAACTCAATCTCAAAAGTAAATGAAAAACAAAACCCATTACCATTACTATTACCATTACCCACCCTCAACGTAACCATTTCCACAAACCCAATCATGCTTTCTGAGTTACATAGCTCCAACTCCAAGCACCCTCTTAACCCAAACGCTGAACCCTTCTATTTGGTACCAAGACAACTTTTTTTTCTTCCACAACAGCACACGACGATTTTTTCCTCCACTTCATGCAGCTTTGGGTTTTATCCTCTGAATCGCACGGTGAACGAGGCAACCTCGGAGCCTACTCATGTGAACGTGAAAATGGGTAGCATTAACAGGAGGGTGCCGCAAAAGATGAACTTTCCTAATAAGGGATATGAGAGGAAGAGAACTGTGGCGAAGATGGTTCGCTCTGAATGGAAGGTTAAGGCAGCAAAGGGGAAACTCTTAGATGAGAATAGTACTACTCCTCGTCGAACTGTTATTCCATTTCCAAATACTATTGAGGAAGCTGTGACCTCTCCTATAACCACAGTCATGATTCGGAACGTTCCAAACCAATACAAGTAACCTTTCTCTCTCTCTATTTCTTTTCATATCTTCGTTTGTGTTTTGTGCCAGTTTTTTTATTTTATTTTATTTTTTTGGGATTGGAAACGGCATTTATTGTTGAAATGTGTTATTGGGGTTGTAATTTATAATGTGGCGATTCGGATACCGTGCGTTTTGACATTTGAGTCGTGCATGCGTTGCCGTTTATCAGGTTGGATGACTTGCTACTCATAATGGACGACCATTGTTGGCAACAAAACAAGACTATTGATGATCCCGGGGATTGGTCTAAGTTTGATTTCGTTTATTTGCCCATGGATTTCAGGTAGAATATTAGTGGAACCGGCCAGTTCCTTGTTTCAGTTTTTTTTTTTTTTCATTAACTTTCTCATTTGGGAAGGGTCGGCTTGGCTCAGCGATAAGGTAAGCTAAGCTTAACATGGTGTGTCAGTCGCGGGTTCGAATCAGTCTTTCTACAAAAAGCAAGGGAAAGACTGCCTAGAGTATTCTCTTCCCGGACACTCACGAAATAGGGTATTTGAGCTGTGGCGCCCTTAAATTTCTCGTTTGGTTAATGTTTGTTTGTTTGTTTTATGTTTTTAAGGAAACATGCAATAGAAGGAAGGATGTCGAATTTGGGATATGCGTTTGTGAACTTCACAACTCCTTCTGCAGCATTCAAGTTCTACGAGCAGTTCCAAGGACTCGTGTGGAATGTCACCGAGAATCAGAAGATATGCGAGATCAATGCAGCTCTATATCAGGTTTTGTTCTCATCTCATTAAATGCCATTTTCCCTCCCCTTTAACATTTGTGAACCTGTTGTTGGGGTTTGCATAAAATCTGATATCTTGTGGTGGGGTCACTCTCCACAGGGCAAAGATACCTTGATGAGGATTTTCCGGCAAAAAGTTTTCCAATGTAAGAGTCGAGATTTGCTTCCTGTTGTATTCTCAGAAGCCCGTGACGGCTTGAATCGCCAAATTGAGGGAACCCCTGTTGGAAAGCATGTACCGGGTCTGCCTCGAAGAAGCATAGGAACCCGTGCATATTTCCAAAACCATTGAAACGACCCTTTGTCTCTTCCGTACATGCTTTGTCTTTCCAATGGTACTTTTAATCCTGCGGTTTATTTCACCTTTTTCCTTGGTCTTGGTTCTGACGATGGTTAGCCCTTAGGATAGTGTGATTATGTTTTCTTGCTAGGTTTGATCTTACCCTTTAATCAGCAACTGAGCATGTAATTCTAGTGTAATTAGACCCTTTCTCCTCGTTTTTCTCCATGCATGTGGGGTTTGGGATTTGGGTTTCCTTCATCGAACATAGGTTTAAGTTTAAGACCTAGGATTTCGTTTCTTGCTGTAACCATGCATAGTTTTTTTTTTAGGTTGTGGATGTCTAGAGGCTAGAGCTTCCTTTGTTTTCATTCTCCCCCTGGAATTGTTGGGGTCGTCAATGCTACTATCCGGGGTGAATTGGAAACATGGGATTAGGACTTGGTAATTGCTCTGCATAAATAGTACTGCTGTAAATTGTACTGGTCTAACAGTAATTATGTTAATCATTCAGTGCGTGCTTCTTCATAGTTAATATCCTGGTGATTTATGTGCTTTATTGTTTATGCTCAGCGCTATGTATTTAATTGTGATAATGATTATGTTTTAAAGACTTTTTTCGGGTTTTTGTTTTTAGATTATGGGTAATTTTTTCAGCTGTTTGTTATCAGTAATCCAACTACTGATTTCCGAGTGGTGTGGCGGGTATATTTTGTTAGAATTTGAATATCCACACGGATGCAAGAGACAATCACAGAAGTATCTATGAAATACTTGCTTACTTTCACACTTTTGTTCATAACGATTACATCTTCTTATATGCTGGAACTTCTTATATGCTGGAACTTGCTAAAAGTAACTTAAAAATTATTAAAAGCCATAAAACAGAAACGGAACAAAACTGGTAAAAAATGAAAATGGAATTTTAAACATGAAATTTCTAAACCCATTAATTCAAAATGGACATTAATTAAAAAACGAAATTTTTTAATGTTTATCTAACAACATATTTTTGGTAAATAACGAGTAGTAAATAGCCATGACAGTCTTCTAAATTCCTCCAGCGGATAACATTGTGGGTGAGAATTTTATAATTGTGGTTGGAATTCAATTGTGAACAGTGAAGTAGTGTATTGGTCAGTATTCCATAAACTCATTTTCTTAATTTTTTTAATTTTTTGGTAAGATATGGGTCAAGTCTTTAATTGTGATTTGTAATTTAGTGTGGTATCTGAATGGTTTGGTTGGGTTCTAAGTGTCTTCAGTCTTTTGGTTACTAATCTCCTTAATACTCTCGAAGATTCTCATGATGATCCCTGGCCCTGTAACATGTGATATATCTATCTGTTTAGCTTTAATTAGTTCTGATGTGATTGCAACTTTGGAACACTTTGTTTTTGCTGGTTTATTTAGGATTGCATTAAGGGTGCGTTTGGTAGGAGAGATATTTTTTGTTCTCAGTCAAAAAAATTTGCCAGGAACATGGTGGAGAAAATTTATAGCTAGGCAAGATAAAAAAATGTGTTTGGTAGATTAAGATTTATTGCTGGGTAAGATAAGAAAAGATGTGTTAGCTGTGGGCAAATTTTTTTACCATAGTTTGGATGGTAAAGTTTTCAATTGAAATCATGTTTAAAATTATTATCCATCAAAAAAATTTTGCCAACCACTTTTTTATTTCACTCCTACCAAACATAGCTAAATTATTTTCCTCACCCCACTCTCGTGGGCAACTTTTTTTTTTCCCTCCTACCAAACACCCCTTAATGATTTCTGCCTCGGTTTGTCTGGTCTTGTGTTGATCTGAATATAGGTCTGTTTATGGTCAATCGTGTTCTAATGTTTTGGAATTGACAAGAGTCATTTG
>JAVKPL010014413.1:0-86990 GCA_032173675.1 Gastrolobium villosum
AAAACATGACCGGCTAACCTTTCCAGCATTTGATCAATAAATGGAAGAGGAAAATGATCTTTCCTGGTGACTGAATTTAGCCTCCTATAATCTACACACATCCTCCAACCAGTAATGGTTCTTGTGGGAATCAACTCATTCTTTTCATTCTTCATGACAGTTAAACCTCCATTCTTTAGAACTGTCTGTACTGGACTTATACCCATGCAGTGTCAGAAATTGGGTAAATCATTCCAGCATCCATGAGTTTCATCACTTCCTTCCTGACTACTTCCTTCATTGTTGGGTTTAATGACCTCTGAGGCTGCCTCATTGGTTTGACATTGTCCTCCATTAGAATCTTGTGAGTACAGAAGGAAGGGTTAATTCCCTTTAAATCAGAGATAGACCACCCAATGGCTGTCTTGTGCTCTTTGAGGCACTTTCAACATCTTCTCCTCTTCAGTTGGAGACAAGTCTTTATTGATGATTACTGGGTAATCCTTTGTATCTCCCAAGAAAGCATATTTAAGAGTTTTAGGCAACTCTTTTAATTCTACCTTTGGTGCCAAAGTGGTTAATTCTTCTCCTTTCTTTTCCAGCACCTCATAGATAGTTTCTCGCTCTTCTTGTGGAGCTTCTTCATCTAGATCTTTGAATTCTTATTCATTCTCTAGATCATCAACATATATTTCTTTAACTGCTTCTTCAATCACATCAAGTCTGAAACAATCATTGTGGTCAGATGAGCTCTTTATGGCTTTGAACATATTGATTATGATTGTCTCATCATTCATACGTAGCTCGAGCTTTCCTTGCTCAACATCAATCATAGCCCGAGCTGTGGCCAAGAATGGCCTGCCAAGTAAAAGAGGTATTTCACTCTTTTCTTGCATATCCTACACAATGAAATCTGCAGGGAAGATAAACTTGTCAACCTTGACAAGTACATCCTTAATGACTCTATTAGGTCTTCTTAACGAACGATCAGCCAGTTGTAAAGAGACCATGGTTGGCTTTAGTTCAGAAATTCCCAAATCCTTGCATAATGATAGCGGCATCAGATTGATGCTTGCTCCAAGATCACTTAATGCCCGACCAACATCAATGTCGCCTATGGCAATTGGGATGTTAAAGCTTCCTGGATCTTGAAGCTTTGGTGGGAACTTCTTTGTTATAATGGCACTGCACTCTTCAGTAAGTGCTACCGTCTCACATTCCTGCAAATTATACTTCCTTGACAGTAAATCTTTCATGAATTTAGCATAATTAGGCATGTTAGCAAGAGCTTCAGCAAATGGAATATTAATATGTAATTTTTTAAAGATATCTAAAAACCTGGCATATTTTGTTTCTGCACTTGCTGCTTAAGCTTCATAGGATAAGGAGGCTTCTCAAAGCGAGAAAAATCCATTGGTTGTTTTGGAGCCTCCACTGCTTTCTCCTTTTCCTCCTTTTTGTCTTGCCTTGCAGGTTTCTCTTGCACTGTAACATATGCTTCTGCTTCCTTCTCATTTTCTGCTTCCTTAAATGGTTCATCAACCTTCTTTGCCTGAACCATTTTGGGCTTTTCTTGAGGAGTGATCACAATTCCACTCCTATCACTATGGACTTATAGTCTTCCTTTGGATTTGCAATTGTTTCTCCAGGAAACTGCTCTGGAGTTCTTTCAGCTAACTGCCTGGATAGCTGCCCTATCTAAGTCTCCAAATTCCGAATGGAAGCATCTTGATTCTTGTGATAGGCCCTGGTTTCCTTCATGAAAGCACTTGTACTTTCCATGTGATCATTTGTAGTCTTAGAAAGCTACAGCATAGCTTTCTCTAGATCAGATGGCTCCTTTTGTGGAAGAGGAGGAGGTTGGAGGAAATTATTGGATTTATAATCCAAGCCTCCCCCTTGATTCCTCCTCTGAAAATTGTTTCCTTGGCCACTATTCTGGTTCCTCTGATAACCTTGAGTGTTTTGTGGTGGCCTTGGATCATACCACACTCCATTAACTTGGAATGGTTCAGCTCCCATGAGTGTTGGACACTCATTGGATTCATGCTCCTCCTTACACTACTCACAGTTAATTGAATTAACTTGAGTTGTGGATATTTGCATTTTATCCAACTTAGCATTCATACTTGCTAGTTGTTGCGAAATCACTTTCTACTCAGCTAAAGTTGCATCTTGATTCCCTAGTTGTAGAATGCCCTTCTTTAATTGAGCTGATTGAGTCAATTGGACTTCTGTTGAGGCATTTTCATTTCGTGCCATGTAGTCAATCAGCTCTAGAGTTTCAGCTGCAGTCTTTCTTCCTATGGTTCCACCAGCTGCACCATTAACAATCATCCTAGTATCTGGTGTCATCCCATTGTAAAAGACTCTGACCTTCTTCTCATCTGGAAAGTCATATTGGGGGCATTTTCTAATTAATTCTCAGAATCTTGTCCAAGCTGCACAGAGGGTCTCTCCCGGTTGCTGAATAAAGTTGGTGATTTCATTCACCAATTTATTGTATTTTTCCCGAGAGAAGTGTTCAGCAAAGAATTTGGTTGCCAACTTATCCCATGTTCTGATGCTATTGGGTGGTTGTCGGTCCAACCATCTAAGAGTTTTCCCTGTTAAAGCAAAAGGGAACAACCGAAGTCGGATTGCATCATCAGACACCCCATTGTGCTTGGTGGTGTAACAGATTCTTAGAAATCTGTCCATGAAATCGTGAGGATCTTCATAATCCTCACAACCAAAAGAGTCTTTTCCACCAAATTGATAAGAGATGGGTTGATGTCAAAATTGTTGGCTTGAATCTGTGGCCGGATAACACTAGAATTCGACCTTGTGAACATTGGAGCCAAAATCGACTCCATCAACTCTGCTGCAGGAGGTTGATTATTGGGACCTCCTCGGCATTATTATGATTCGCCATATCTTGTATGCATTGATCAGGTTCACTAATCAGACCTTCCCAAATTATTTGCTTAGCAACCTTTCTCAGCTTCCTTTCAGCCCTTGTGATTTCAGGATCAAACAGAAGATCTTCAGGAGCATGTCTACCTCGCATAAAACTCAAAGAAGATGGTCAGTACCTGCAAAATGCAGATCAAGATAGAACAAACCCTAAAATGATAAATAAATAAATAAATAAAAATAAAAACAATATTCAAGCTCAAAGATCAACGGTTATTTATAATATTGGCAATTACATCCCCGGTAACGACGCCAAAAACTTGTTGCGATACTCGGTAAGTGTACCGATCGTTCCAAGTAATAAAAGTGAAAGTAAGATCGTCTCCGCAGGGATTGTAGACCAAGTACTACAATAACCAGTCCCATTAAGTTGAACGGATCAAGAGAGGTGGCAATTGTTGTTGATTTAAACAAAAAGTAAATTAAAAAGTAAATTGCGTATTTTTAGGGTTTTCTGAAAACAGATGAACAGATTGCATAAAATTAGGGTTTGGAAAAACAATTGCAAAAATATTGCAGTAAGAGTACAAACACCTGTTTGATCCCCACCTTGTAATCTGAATGTAAATTTACATATGAATTACCCATTGATCAAACGATTCACCATCTTTTATTTTATCGGTTAAGCCCTAATTCCTTAGTGATCTTAACCTTATTAACCCTTATTAGAATCCTAATCCCTTAGTGATTCCTTTTCGGGTTAAACACATAAATCGGTGAATCTTTCACGTTTGCGATTCATGTAGCCTATCCCTAGTGAATACATGAAAAGCTATTTTCCTCCTTGTCAGGAATTAGGACCCCAATATTCCTATTGCGAATCCTAACCCTAGTGATCTGTTAGAATTATCAGATCTAAAAGAACAAAGAGATGAAGAACGAAAGAAAATAGATGCAAATAGATAAACATATATAAATTAGATCCAAACCACAAGGGGTTCACATTCAGGGTTGTGACCCTTACCACAATAAAAAGATCTAGCCAACCATAGTCATGGCTGATCTCAAATAATACTTAACAAGAAATTGTAAATTACAGAAAATGATGAACGAAGAACAGCTCTCTCTCCGCAACGACGGTCTTTCTCTAGGTCAGAAATGTGTTGTATGCCTCCTCTTGACCTAATTCCTCACTTTTATAAAAAGTTTCCTCTTTTTCCAATTTTTCCCTTTGAAAACACGGCTGTGGCTTCCTCAACTGACGCTCTCAGCGTCAGCTCCACGCTATGAGCGTGCATGCCTCTGACCTTCCACGCCATCAGCATCAATCCCACACTGTGAGCGTGGATCCTTCTGGATTCCCACGCGGCCAGCGTCAATCCCACGCCGTGAGCATGGGTCTTCACTTTGGCCAATCCTCATTTTTCTTCCAGATTTGTTTGCTTTTCCTGCAAAATGAGCATAAAATCAGTTGAACACTCCTGAAATTGGAATTTAAGAAATACAACAAGAAATGTTGCCTTTTTAATGAGGAATAGCTCATTATCTTTCTCTTTTTGGCTTTAATTTACTTATGTGCTGAAGGCACATCACTGTTATGCTGATTATGTTGGATGCTGGATTATGTCTGTTGCTATTTTTTTGTTAGCTATGATTATGTCGTTGCTGTTGAGACTTTGTTGGCTTTGTTACCTTATTTGGTGAGCATGGGGGATTTTCCATACCACATTGATTGACTACGTCTTGTTTTAGTTTTGGGGTTGTGATAATGTATCAGGATTATGTCCGGACTACGTGTTGTAGTTCCGTGATTTTAGATACTCATTGTTATTTATATTATGAGGTATTTCAGTTAGTTGTCTCTTGCAATTGCATACAGGTGATGTTTTTATGGAAATGATTAAGTAATCAACTTGGCTAAATATAATGACGTCATAATTGAATGAAAGAAAAATATATTCCGCATTTTAATTAGGAATGGCTTAATACGATGACATGTTAACAAACCGGATATATACGGGGTGTTACAACTCTCCTCTTCACCATCATACCATTTTTATGGTGTGTAGCCAAAATTTCGTAGCCTTAGCTTCTTGGACAGCCATGGTTTGGTGAAGAAAGATGGTCATGGAGTTGTGTTTTTAAACTTTCTTGAAGAACCACACTTGTTTACTTGGTTCCTTTGATTTTGGGTAAGTTCTCTTGATTTTTTTTCATGAAAAACCTCATCTTTTCCTCTTGTGTTCTAGAGCTCTAACTCATGATCATGTTCATGAAGGTTTGTTCTTATTTAAAGGAGGGTTCTTTGTGGAAAAAGGTGGAGCCTTGAGCTAAAGGAGGAACCTTGAAGATGTAAGCTTCCATGGAGCAAAATAACTCAAAAGTTTTCCCTTTTATGCCTTATGTGCCATGGTTTTTATGTGTCATGAAGGAAAATTGCTTAAATTTTTTTTATGTCATGGTTTGATGATGATTCTTAAGTGTGTGTGTGTGTGTGTTTGGAACCATGGAATGATGGATTGGATGACTAAAGATGCCACCTTTGGACCTTTGAGTGATGTTCATGTAAAAAGATGACTATGAACCCTAAAATGGACCATGAACATTTCAGCCATATCATGTCAGGATAGGGTTTGATGACAAAAAAATATGATTAAGTTGTTAAGTGTGGAAAAATGATTAAAAAGATTAATTAGGTGGGTTAACTCTAAGTAAAACTCACTAATCATGATTAATAATGGCTAAAAACCCTAATTAAAATAGCTCATCAAATCTGCCCCATAATTTATATACGGGTTTAGTTGTGTTAAAATTAAGGAGATGATGAATTAGGGGATTGATTAAGGGTAGGGATTAATTAACAAAAGTAATTAAGGATTTAACTCTAAAATTAGACTAAAGTAGGGTTTAGGTACACTAATTAAGTAATTAGTAAAATTTAAGTATCATGACATAATGGGACTAAGGAGATTTCGTTATGTGACTTAATAATAGAAAAATCCAATAATTAAGGTGAATTAGGATTTATAATCAAAAGTAATTAAGGTTTGTTAAGTAAATACATTTAAGGCTAAGTAACCAGTTTTTAGGCGCAATTGGGGAGAGCATATCTCCCACCATAGAGGTCATATAGGGATGTGCCTTATATCAAATTGAAGCTTGAGATGTTAGCTATGTGGTATCAAAATTTGATATCAATTGAAGATGTATTCCATTCTGTATGTTGGTTTGAGTGAGGACTGCACAGGGAGGCCATGTGCAGGGGCTGTACATGGCTGCAACTTCCATAAATTGTTTCTCCCTATGTACTTACTCAAATTAGGCTAATAATATGTAGAATTAAAGATAAAGGTGTCTAGTTGTCTACATAAAATTTGAGAGAAATTGGCTTAGTATATTTTCTAGAATCGCAGAAATGGTAAAGGATGTTTAGGGCCCTGTTCGGATTTGGCAAACAGCTTTGCTTGTCCAACTTCAAATGGTGATAACCGGAGCAAGGAAACTCCAAATGAGGAATGTGATACCTTGTTGGAAAGGTAATTGAGTCTAGATTAACATAATAAAATATGAGAATTTTATAACAAGTGAGTTTCTCTCAGTGACTAGAAAATAGAAGCATGTACAGTTATGGAAAAACCGTAAAAGTGATATTTAAGCTAAGTGGGCTTAAGGGAACACTTAGTAACTTATAATAATCATAAATATGGCTTGGATGAGTTGAAGATAATCTAAGTTACCTAAGTGAGCCTTGCATGTGATTCTAGTTTATGTAATTAATTGAAGATTTAGGTAGCTTATAATAATGCACTAAAAGACGTAATTATGTAATAATTGGTCTAGACTTGTAATGGGCATATTATTGGCATATGAGTATGAAAAGTGGAATCATTAAATGATTAAGTCGTGGATATGACTTGATTAATTAATGATGTGAATGGTTCCTACTCTAGGTGCGCCTAGAGAACCGTACACTTGAGAATTTTGTTGGAGCATACGTATACTATTGGAGTGTAGGCTTGTGCTAAGCTCCCTGAGGTAAGCTACTACTTCTAGTTGGCTCCTCTCTCTTGTGACACCACCATGATGGTAGGCATTATGGTTGTACTATATGAAAGTATATGGTATGATGTATATGTGCATTCATTCACATTCATATAGATGTTATATGATCTTGATGTTATGATGATGCACTGATGATATATGTTATGTGTAACACCCCGTGCATACCCGATTTGTTAACATGTCATCGTATTAAGCCACGCTTGATTTAAAAATGTGGAATATCTTTTTCTTTTCAATTATGAAGTCATTTTATTTAGCCAAGTTGATTACTTAATCATTTCCATAAAACATCGCCTATATGTAATTGCAAGAGACAACTAACTGAAATACCTCATAATATAAATAACAGTGAGTATCTAAAATCACGGAACTACAACACGTAGTCCGGACATAATCCTGATACATTATCATAACCCCAAAACTAAAATAAGACGTAGTCAATCAATGTGGCATGGACAATCCCCATTCTTACCAAATAAGGCAACAAAGCCAACAAAGTCTCAGCAGCAACGACATAATCATAACTAACAACAAAATAGCAACAGACATAATCCAGCATCCAACATAATCAGCATAACAGCATATAAATCAGCTAAGCTCCGGCGTCCTGCCGCTAGAGGTCTCAACCCCCGCATTACCTGAACCTGAAATGGTGCCCCAAACGTGGGGTGAGATCTCAAAAAGAGAAATATCAGTAAGACAAGGGGTCCTCAAGGATCTTTCGCCCCAAGCTCATTTACATGTGCAATATAAGTTTTAAAATAGTTACACAATATAAGTTCCAAAATAGTCCAACGCAGTAGATAATCATGTCATGTGTGTTATAAATATTCTACTGATCAGAGAAAAGTGCAGGAATACCTCTATTACCCACACAGTACCAGCCCTTGTTGTACTCGCCTACAGGACCACCCCTTGGCCTCATGTCTAGGCGTAACACCACATACATATTAAAAGACATTGCACTTAACAGCTCCATAGCATCTCAATAAACAATCCATGAAAAGCACATCATGCATATAAACCATCCCCCCATGGGACATGGTGGAACCAACAATGGCAAAGCCGAGGACACGAAAGCTTACCTTGCAAGCTAACTATCCAAGCCAAGAGTCCACACAAGCTCAAAGTCATCAAACAGAACAATCACAGTCTGTTTATACCAAAAATATCATCAATACTCATGCTCTATGATTTTATGTCAAAAGGAATACGTTTTCTTTCTCATTTTTGCTTACTGCAAGCTTTTCTCAAAGCCTTAAGCATTAAACTGCGTTCACTCTTTTTAAAACTTCAATTGTGTCAATTTACCAAAAATTCTAATATTTTAATATGTTAAACTAGAAGTCTCCATCTTTACAACGACATATTATATGTCTTAATAGGAGTTGTATAACTCCGGTTATATTTTACGCAAGGTGAATGCTGCAAATGAAAATTCTAGCAACCAAAACGCGACTTAAAATTGACACTGCGATCCAACCACTTATCTAATGGATACGGAATTTTACACAGTTGTATCCCTATGTGTGAGCTTTACATAGGTCCAAACGGCACTCAATTTGGAGCTCTGAAACTCAATATATCAAATTTTTACTAAAACAGATTCGTTGTTGTCTAGACCAAAATATCGGGATATGGCCAAAGGAATATCTGGATATCAATATCCGGATATCATATCGGGATATCAATATCCGGATATTTCCGGAGGGATATCCGGATATCGATATCGAGATATCATATCCGGATATCGATATCCGGATATTGGTTTTCCAATATCGGGATATTTTGCGACAGAATGCCAAAAATGCATTTTTTCAAGAGTTTTTCCTACAAGCTTCAACTTTTAACACTTCTAGACATTCAAGCATGCATTTTTAAACACATTTAAGCTAATGATCATCTTGGTTATTTATTTTCTTCATTTAACATTCCAAGACTCAATCTTTTACATAGAAACTAAAGAACAAAGGTTGATGCATATACCCAAGCTACCAAACAGAGAAAAGGGATGATCTTGGAGCTCCCAACAATGCTCAAAGGTACTGACTTCCAAGGTGCACGAAAATGGCACGCAAAGCTTGATCTTTTCTCACTAAAAATGGCTTCTTGAAGCCAAACAAGCAAGGAATAATGGCTCTACAACACCTTATCAAGGAGGCAGCACCTCAACCTCCACAAACAGCACCCATAACTCAACAAAGGCTGACCTTCACCCTCACCATGCACTCTACTAAGTGTTTACAAGGATTGAGAGGGAAGAATCAAGAGAGAGATGTCAACTTGGTGGTTTTCCCAAGAGAGGAAGTCATGAACAGGTGAAGAGGCTGGTCAGCAGCTCTAAGACTCGCGTAGGAATGCACAAATGACATAGGATCATGTGCCACTTCGCTATTTATAGTCACTTAAGCTTTAATCGCATTGTATTAGCGCTAAATGCTACGCTTAGCATTTTAATCCCAAACTTAGGATTTTGAACCTACTCATTTTTCTAAGATTTGTCATATTTTTATTTCATTTTTCGCAGCACCTTTCCGGTACGAGCTTTTCCATAGCCAGTATCGGTTCTGGCACCAGTTTCCATTATTTTAACTTGAAACTTGTTTTACAAGTCCTATATATTATGCTAGGAATATTCCCACACTTATTAATATTTTTCGGGATACTTCATCGGTACACATTTATACCGAGTAGCAAAACTGGTATCTGCACGTCAGAAAAGCGACTTTCAGCATTATTACTCACTTACTATAATTATTAAAGGCACATAATAATTATTAGGGTCAATTATGAAATTATTTCCTAATTTCTCTTAATTAATTAATTAACTTCCTTAATTAACGATGCAAGTTCTTACATTATGAGGATCCTGACCAGTGATTATGGTATGTAGGCTGCCTATGACTTGACTCTGGGGGCTGTATCATACAGAGGTTGTGTTGACTACCTATGGCTTGACCCTGGAAGTCACACAGGTGTAACTGTCTATGGCTTGACCCTGGAAGTCACATAGGTGTAACTTTCTATGGCTTGACCCTAGAAGTTACACAGGTGTAACCGTCTATGGCTTTGACCCTGTGGTTACACAAGGATGATATGATGATGCTATGTTTATGTTGTATGTTTGTATTATATGCTTTATATCTGACTTGTCATGCAGGAAGTGAGCTCAGGGGATTAGAGGATCCTCTATGAACCTTGAGCTTACTGAGATGTGGTTATCTCACCTCGTTTAGGAACATCATTCAGGTACCCAGAGTAGTGGTGATGCTTCTAGGGGCAAGGTCCGCATTGGAGTAGTTGATAATGCAGCTGATGATTTTATATTATGTTTAGACTTGATGTTGGCATGTAGACTTGTTAACATGCTTAATTATGTTATGGAGAGTATTTTATGTATTTATTTAGGCTTATGATTGTATCCTTAGAGCCATGGATTCTTTACTGATGCTTTTATACTTTGAAATTAATATAGACTTGATGCATGTATTTAGTTAATTTGGGCATGGAGTCTTATTGTTTGTATTGACCCATTGAAGGGATTGCAGTCCATGTGGGACTTGCAAGCTATATGTTTAAATTATTTTATTAACTAGGTTAACTGTATGTGTGGGACCATGTTCCCAGTTATACGAAATACAACCGTTATGTTGTCCATGAGACTCCGTCAGGAATGACACTTGATGTCATATCTTGATGGTCAATGGCCACTAATACTGGCTCATGGGATTAATTAGTAGATGTATGTTTAGATTTACGCTTTCGCAGTATCTCACGTGAACGTTTTTAGAAATGTTTTCGTAAAATATTTTGGAAAAAGTTTACTCGTATTTTTACAATATGCTTTATGCCTTTTTCAAATAAAGTCTTCCGCTGTGTATGCTAAATATCATGTATGTTAACACCCGGAGTACTATGGGGTGTTACAGAGAGAAAAACAAAGGTCATGTTACAGGAAATTTTTGTTTCCTCATGCTCTCATATCATTTTCGGTGCAAGCTTTTTTCTTTAATTTTTTCTTCTAATATTTGGCGGGCCCTACAAAAATAGTGATATATATATATATATATATATATATATATATATATATATATATATATATATATATATATATATATAAGGAAAAACAAGGGTCATGTTACAGGAAATTTTTGTTTCCTTATGCTCTCATATCATTTTCCGTGCAAGCCTTTTTTTTAATATTTTCTTCTAATATTTGGCGGGCCCTACAAAAATAATGATATATATATATATATATATATATATATATATATATATATATCTCGCGGACTCCATTGCTAAGTTTATGAAAGAATATTGAAGTCTTAATTTAAAGGCATAATTAATTTTATCCTTATTAGTGACAAGTAAAAGATAAAAATAATAATAACATATTTTGGGCCCTCTGGAATATTTTGTAGAACTCGGTACACTTTTTTAACAGGAAAAAATGTGTATCATTGTAAAGGATGTAAAGTTGTGTCATTTTAAGAGATAGAAAAAGATAGATAAAGGAGGAGAGAGAGTTAACAAAAAAAAATAAAGGTGTGGGTCCCACCTCTTTTTTGAGAAAGAAAGAATATAAGTTGTGTCATTTAAAAGAATAAACACTTTTCCCTTTTTTATAATGTTTATAATAATAGTTTGATTAATGTTTCTTGGGTTTAAAAAATATTTTTTTTTTCTCCACAGATAAAAGTTAAGGAATCCATGTAAGGTTATATGAGAAGAAGAAAAAATAATATAGGTCCTACGTAATTTTATATGTATATTAAAGATAAAATTAACTTTTATAAATATAAGAAACATAAATTTTATAAATAAGACGTGCCTATATAAAATTCGTTGTCTCAGTAATTTTTTTTAAAAATATTACTAAATAACAATATTCAGGGGATGAGTTGTATCGCAAAGTCAACTACGAATGAACACATTAAATAAAGGTTTTTGACATCATAAGTGATATATTTTTAAAGGGTTATGTTTATCTTATTTTACATGAAATAATCAATTTTCCTACACATACAAAAAGGGTTGGGTCCCACCTCTCTTTTTTCTCTCTCCACTTGCATGTGAGTCCCACTCATACTTTTATTTCTACAATATGAAATAATTTCTTTCCTACAACATAAGAAAAATATATCCCATTTTTAAATTAACTGATCATCAAATCCAAAGACAACAGGATAAATTGAATTAAATATAAAAAAGTAGCATGCGCTTTCAAGTAGCCAACTAGGCATAAAGTAATGCCATATGATTGCACTGATAACGTCAGATGAGAAATATACATATAATATTTCTAATATTAATTATGGGAAAAATATTTATTCTTTTAAATAACACAACTTATATCCTTTCACTCTCACAAAGAGGTGGGACCCACACCTTTAATTTTTTTGTCAACTCTCTCTCTCCTCTTTTATCTATCCTTTTCTCTCTCTTAAAATGACACAACTTTACTGTTAGTATATGGGTGTCCTAGAGATAATTTTTTGATTAAATAAAGGACACTGGATGTAGAACTTTGTTTGTCGCAAATAAATGAAAGCACTATTTATTCAGTTTCATATTATGTCTCGATATTATTGTTAATATTATATGAACGAACTGGATAAACCCTTTGGAATAGAACAGGTATCACTTGAGTATTTATGATGAGATCACGATCATGAGGATTCAAGGGTATCGCATGTCTATTCCTAATTATATATTCCTAGTCTAGAGACACTGAGTTTGGGGATCAGTGATCTCGGGTAAGACTAGTACGACTTATCTACTTGTATATGGATACAAGGTAAAGACCTCATGAGCTACAGATATGAAGATATCTTAGCTAAAGTCGTGGGTGGACCTATAAGAGTATAGCTCGCACTGAACAGACCCAAAAAGAGACTCTATGAGGAAATCTCACAGATAGTGTCATTAGAGTAATCTCTTTATATTTGGGTATGTCTTTGCTTAGACTAGAAGTTATTACCTAGAGTGTGTTCTTGAAGGCATGTTTTGATTGTATGCCTCGTCTGCCTGAAACATGGAGACTCATAGGTATACTGTTGGGCGTGTCCTTAAAGGGCACAGGGCTAGGTAATAAGCTGAAGGAATTCGTCAAATCTCTGTGAGAGATTAGGTTATCTGTAAACCGGAGAAATCGGGATGACATTTACAGGGACTCGGGAATCTATGCATAGTAAAAGAGATCATGAGATGATCTGCCTTTAAAGTCAATAAATTGAAGATTCCCTATTTCGAATAAAGCTTACCCTAAACCGCAGGGGTTGATACATTTCCTTACCCTAGGTTAATGGGAAGATAACCGAGACGAAGGGAAATACATACGGTAACCAAATATGTGCAATAGGATGATCAAGTCATTAATCTGACTAGTTCTGGGGCAACAAAGCATTGCTAGTGCTCTATGTTGTCATTAATTGGGTTGTGGGCTTGTTAGGTGTAAGAACCTGCACCGCTAATTAAGGTAATTAGTGAATTAATTATAATAATTAGAAAAAGATTCCATAATTGACCGTAATAATTATTATTGGGCTTAAATAATTATATTGAGTGAGTAAAAATGCTGAAAGTCGCTTTTCGGAAGAAAAGCGCAGATACCGATTCTGCTACCCGGCATATAAATGCGTACCGAGAAAGTATCCCGGAAAATTATGAAGAGTGCATGATAATTACTAGAATATTATGTAGGACTTATAAAACGAGTTTCAGGTCAAAATAATGTGATCTGATGCCAGAACTGATACTGGCTATGGAAAAGCGCGTACCGAAAAGGTGCTCCGAAAAATAAAATAAAAATATGAAAAATCTTAGAAAAATGTGAGGTCTAAATTCCAAAGTTTGGGATCAAGATCTTTTACGTTGCTATTAAGACTAATACTGCGCGTCATTGCCATTGTGGCTATTTATACCCTTATTAGTGGGCACAAAACCCTAAATAACTACTCCTACGAGAACCTTGTTGGTGGCTGAATGCTTGGCACTATTCCATTGTCTTCTTTCACCATTTGTGAGCTTGGTGACCACTTTTCTTCAATCTTCTTCCTCTTTCCCTTGTAAACACTAGAGTGTGTATCTTGAGAGGTTGAGGTGCAGCTTATGCTGAGTTGAGGGACTGGTTGAGGGGTGTGTTGTGGGCTGTGGTTTTGTCTTCATTGTTATGAGCCATTGTTCATGCCATTAGAGGCTTCAAGAAGCCACCTTTGGTGCCAAGAACCAACCTTTGGTGTAGCATTTTCGTGTCCTTGGGTGTGCTGGACTTGAGAGCTGCATTGGGAGCTCCAAAGGCACTTTGAGCTACTGACTAAGCTTTGGGGTAAGTCACCTTAACTTGATCATGTGTTTTAGTGGCCTAAAGGTGGTATCTTGGTATGTTAATGGATCTAACAAGTAACCAACACATAAGTGAACTTGTATATGCTTAAAAATGGATCCTTGGTCGTGTACAAGTGTTAAAAGTTGAACCTTTGGACTGGATATTCACGAAATGCAGAAACTGCATTCTGTCGTGAGATATCCGGATATTTGTCGAACAGATATCCGGATATCAATATCCGGATATGGTATCCGGATATTAATATCCGGATGTGGGATCTGGATATCCAGATATGGTATATCCGGATATGGTCAGTTTGATATCCGGATATTGCATATCCGGATATGTCCCTTGTAATATCTGGATATTCTAGGAATTCGAAGAACAGTAGCTGCACTGTGTGAACAGTAAGCTATTGGGGGTTTGGGGACCCTAGATTAAGGAAGTTGAACTTCTGTAATTCATAAACTAAGTCAGAATCATATGATTAAGGGCTTATGGCTTTGTTGGAAGCCTTAAGACGTAAAACGTAAAGGAAAGGCGTAGTCTTTAAGTTGCATACTTGTGATGCATAATTAATGATATATTATTGGTCCATAACAGATTGTGATACTGCTATTTTGGACTTGTGAGTGGTTGGACTCTTGGCTTGGATAGCTAGCTTGCAAGGTAAGCTTTCGTGTCCTCGGTTTAGCCATGTTGTGGTCCCACCATGTCCCATGGGGATGTGGTTTATGCATGCTGTGTTACATGCTTTGATGTTTTGGAAATGCTGTTGAGCTATTATATGCAATGTGCTTTTATGATATGCATGTGATGTCCACCTATACGGTAAGCCTGAGTATGTGGTACATACAAGATGGTGAGGCTGTGGGTGAGGTGCAAGCGGTGTTCCTTGTACTTATGTGGGTATAGACGTATTCCTGCATTTCTCTGGCCAGTAGATTTTATAAACACACATGGCATGAATATCTGTTGCACTGGATAGTTTTGGAACTTATATTGAATTACTGTTTTTAGAACTTATATTGCACATGTAAGTGAGCTTGGGGTGGAAGATCCTTGAGGATCCCTTGTCTTACTGAGATTTCTTGTTTAGAGATCTCACCCCACGTTTGAGGACGCTTATTTCAGGGTCAGGTAATGTTGAGGGCTCAGGTGGCAGGAGGCCAGAGCTGAGTTGATATTATATTGACATGCTGACATGCTGGATGTTGACTGCTGTTATGTTTTCCCGCTATGATTTTGATGTTATGTTGAGACTGTTATTGGGCATTGTTGCCTTATTTGGTGAGCATGGGGTTTGTCCATGCCACACAGACTTGTTATTGTCTTTTAGTTAAAGTTGTATAGTATCAGGATTTTTGGTCCATGCTATGTGTTGTAGTCCCGTGGCTTTAGATACTCACTTTATATTTATTTATGAGGTATCCAGTTAGTTGTCTTGCAATTTACATACAGGCAGTATTTTATGAAATTGATTAAGTAATCAAGTTGGCTAAATTTAATGATGTCATAATTGAATTAAAGAAAAAGTTATTCCGCATTTTAATTAAGCATGGCTTAATACGATAGTATGTTAACAATCCGGGTTAACACGGGCTGTTACATTTTATGGTATCAGAGCACTTTCTAGGGAAAAGCCTGTATGTATTACAATAACTTAGCGTGTCTACTTTGCGTTCTCTCTGATTGGTGTGTATTATGATAATGCATATGTGACCACATGGCGTGGGCATGATCAACTCATTATTTGTGTAACTTGTGCAGAGTCATGGTGCCACTAAGGAGGAACCCTAGTACTAGCGAGGATCAACCGGATCCTATCCTGGCTGCATTAGCTGAGATGCAGGCAGCCCGACTAGCCGACTAGGAGGCCACGAGGTTGGCAAACCAGGCAATGCTGGACGTTATCAGAGAGGCGAACCGGCGAGCCACTGCTGAGGTTCTGGAGGAGAACCGGATGGCCAACATGACTATGATGAGGGTCATGTTGGAGGAGTTGAGGGCTGGTCCTGCTATTGGCCAGTGTCCTCCACCACCTCCACCACCGCCACCGCCTCCACCTCCACCTAGTCAACAGGAGGACACCCAGAGTCAGATGGGTGAGGGTAGTAATTTGACGGGGGCTTTGCAAACCATTCCTGTAGTTGCTGAGGATCGTGACGAGATCGACCGCCGGCTGAATGCTTTCCGCAAGCATAAGCCACCTACGTTTGATGGGTCCTACGACCTCATTGCTGCTGCTAGATGGCTTCAGGCCCTGGACAAGATATTCAGGGTGATGCAGTGCACCGATCCGCAGAAGCTGATGTTCGCCACGTACATGCTGGAGGGCGATGCCCATGAGTGGTGGACGAACACCTCTCAGGCATTCGAGATGCAGGGGCATGTGATGACATGGCCATTCTTTGAGGATTACTTCCTGGGTCAGTACTTTCCATATGACTCTCAGGAGAGGAAGCAGGGAGAGTTTGACCGGTTGGTGCAGGGCTCGTTGTCTGTGGACGAGTACCTAGCCAAGTTTAATGAGCTGGCCAAGTTTGCTCATTTTCGTATGGCGAGACCGACTCCTATTTTTCTTGTTGCTAAGTTCCGGAGGGGACTTAATGAGGACATTGCTAGAAATCTTGCTGGTTCTGCTTCGAGAGACTTCGGAGCTTTAGTACAGCAGTGTCGCGACATTGAGGACTACTGTCGTGCGAGTCAGGCCAAGAAGGCCAAGATTGAGGTGCCACAGGGTACTGGTGGTTCCGCTTCCTAGAGAGACAGGAAGTTTGGAAACAAGGGCAAGGGCAAACAGTTGGCGGCTAAGCAAGCGCCAAACCAGTTTAAGAAGACTCCTACTCAGGGGAACGCAGCTAGACCTCCTGCTCCCAGATGCTCGGGATGCGGGAAGTCACACTTTGGGCCGTGCGCTACAGGCCAGCTGATATGCTTCCAGTGTGGCAAGGAGGGCCACTATTCCAGAGATTGCCCGACGGCGAGAGTTGCTGCAGTGCAGGCAGTGCCATTGCAGATGGTTCCTACTGGGGCACCAGCAGTGTCACCTACTACGGGGCGAGTGTACACACTTGATCGTCAGCAGTCGGACAGAGCTCCGAACCTGGTCTGAGGTACTGTTACCATTGGTGGTTCAACTGTTGATGTGCTTTTTGATTCCGGGGCAACACACTCTTTTGTTGCTACCCCTATTGCTGTGGGGTTTGAGTTGCCCAGTGATGTGCTTTCTCCACCGATGCGGGTGACCACCTCCACCGGAGAAAAATGTTTGACCTCCACTGTGCATCGCGATGTAGCGTTTCAGTGGGATGGCCGTGACTTCTCGGTAGATCTGATAGGATTGCCGATGGCCAACTTGGAGATTATTCTGGGCATGGATTGGTTGTCCAGAAACTGTGCATTGATTGATTGCTGTGCCAAGAGAGTGGTGATGTCTCCGGGTGGGTCTACAGTCAGTTCCTCACCGTTCATTTCAGTCCTGCAGGCGAGGAGGGCCTTGAGAGCAGGGGCATTTGGCTATGTTATGTTGGGAGGTTTGGTGAGTGGGACACAGGAGGATCTCACTGGAATTCCTGTGGTGAGGGAATTCCTCGAGGTGTTTCCCGAGGAGATTCCTGAGTTTCCACCGCAGAGGGAGATAGAGTTATGCATTGATTTATTGCCTGGTGTGGGGCCTATTTCATTGGCTCCATATCGGATGTCGCCACCGGAGTTGGCAGAGCTGAAGAAGCATATTGAGGAGCTTTCAGCGAAAGATTTCATTCGACCGAGTGTGTCTCCTTGGGGAGCACCAGTCATTTTTGTGAAAAATAAAGATGGGACAATGCGGTTGTGCACCGACTACAGACAGTTGAACAAGGTGACAATCAAGAACAAGTATCCCCTCCCACGCATTGATGATTTGCTGGATCAGCTCAGGGGTGCTTGCGTATATTCCAAGATTGATCTCTGGTCCGGTTACCATCAGATACGGGTAAAGCCGGAGGATGTCCCAAAGACAGCGTTTCGCTCGAGGTACGGGCATTATGAGTACTTAGTGATCCCGTTTGGACTCACCAATGCACCCGCAGTGTTCATGGACTACATGAACAGGATCTTCCAGCCGTACCTGGATCAGTTTGTGATCATCTTCATTGACGACATCTTGATTTACTCCAAGACGGAGGAGGAGCATGCTGAGCACTTGAAGATTGTTTTGCAAGTGTTGAAAGAGAAAAGGCTATATGCTAAGCCGTCAAAATGTGAGTTTTGGCTCAAGGCGGTGAGATTTCTGGGTCATGTGATCTCCGCTGATGGAGTTGTAGTTGATCCTAACAAGATTGAGGCCGTAATGGATTGGGAGAGGCCCAAGACGGTTACAGAAGTGAGAAGCTTCTTGGGTTTGGCTGGGTACTACAGGAGGTTCATAGAGGGATTCTCCAAGATGGTGCTACCGATGACCCGCCTTACCCGAAAGGAGACTCCATTCGTGTGGACACATGAGTGCAAGGAGTGTTTCCAGGAGTTGAAGGAGAGGCTGACTACTCCTCCTGTGTTAGTCCTTCCTGATCCTGCGGAGCAGTTTGAGCTATATTGCGATGCCTCTGGTAAGGGGCTAGGCTGTGTGTTGATGCAGAAAGGGAAAGTTGTTGCTTATGCTTCAAGACAGTTGAAACCACATGAGGAGAACTACCGGACTCACGACTTGGAGTTGGCAGCCATTGTTTTTGCTTTCAAGATTTGGAGGCATTACCTGTTTGGCATGAAGTTTGCTGTATTCAGTGACCACAAGAGTCTGAAAATCTGTTTGACCAGAAGGAGTTGAACATGAGACAGTGGAGATGGATGGAGTTCTTGAAGGACTATGATTTTGAGTTGAGGTATCACCCTGGCAAGGCCAATGTGGTAGCCGATGCTTTGAGTCGGAAATCCGTGAGCTTACCCAGCTTGATGATGAGCGACTATGAGGTGATTGAAAAGTTCAGAGACTTGAGAGTGAACTCCTTGTTTGGGGGCGCACTGCTTGAGATGGAAACAGCAGAAGTGATTAATGAGCTGATGGAAAAGATTAAAGAGGTTGTGCAAAGAGAGTGCCTTGATTATGTGAAGAACCGGGACGGTGTGTCTTGGAATGAGGATGGTTTGTTGCTGTTCCAGAAGAGGATTGTTATACCTCGAGGGCCATTGACTGAGAAGGTTATGGCAGAAGCTCATAAGGGCCTGTTTATTATCCACCCTGGTGCTACGAAAATGTACCAGGACTTAAAAAGAAATTTTTGGTGGCCGGGCATGAAGAAGGACATAGCGGTCTACGTGTCCAAATGCCTTATTTGTCAGAAAGTGAAGATTGAGCACCAGAGACCATCTGGTAAGCTTCAACCTCTTGAGATTCCACAGTGGAAGTGGGAGAGTATTTCCATGGACTTCGTGGTGGGATTGCCTAAGACTCAGGCTGGTTGTGACTCTATCTGGGTCATTGTGGACAGATTGACCAAGTCTGCCCATTTTCTTCCAGTGAAGGTGAGCTTCACTACAGAGTAGTTGGCCAAGCTATATGTCCGCGAGATTGTGAGGCTTCACGGGGTGCCCGAGAGTATCATCAGTGATAGGGACCCGAAGTTCACATCTCGGTTCTGGGAGGCGCTGCAGGAGGCTTTTGGTACGCTGTTGAGGTTGAGTGCCGCCTTTCACCCTCAGACTGACGGACAGACTGAGCGGACCATCCAGACATTGTAGGACATGTTGAGAGCTTGCACGTTGGAGCAGGGTTCAGCATGGGATAGGTACCTTTCGTTGGTAGAATTCTCGTACAACAACAGTTTCCACGCTAGTCTGGGCATGGCACCCTACGAGGCGCTGTATGGTAGGAGGTGTCGGACTCCTACTTGCTGGTCCGTGGTTGGAGATAAAGAGCTATTTGGCTTGGACTTTGTCCAAAATACTACCCAGCAGATCCAGATGATCAGGGAAAAGTTGAAGCAAGCGCAGAATCGCCAGAAAAGCTACTATGATGTCAAGCATTGTCCACTGGAGTTCAGTGAGGGTGAGCACGTGTTTGTGAGACTTTCACCTATCACCGGTGTTGGACGGGCACTCGGAGTGAGGAAGTTGAGCCCGCGATTCATTGGGCCCTATCAGATCCTTGGTAGAGTAGGACCTGTTGCCTATCGACTTTCCTTACCTCTGAACCTAGCCAACATCCACGACGTGTTTCACGTGTCTCAGCTTCGGAGATACATAGCAGATCCTTCGCACGTGGTGCAACCGGATGATATGGAGGTTCGGGAGAACCTAAAGACTCCCGTCGGACCACTCAAGATCCTCGATCGATGCGAGAAACAGCTTAGAAGCAAGACTATTCCGATGGTCAAGGTGCAGTGGACTGGGCGTAGTCCCGAGGAGTGCACGTGGGAGCGAGAGGATGAGCTTCTCCTGAAGTATCCCGACTTTCGAGACAGGTATGTTTCTGATTTTGAGGACAAAATCCTTAAAAAAGTGGGGTGAATGTAAGAACCCGCACCGCTAATTAAGGTAATTAGTGAATTAATTATGATAATTAGGAAAAGATTCCATAATTGACCTTAATAATTATTATTAGGCTTAAATAATTATATTGAGTGAGTAAAAATGCTGAAAGTCGCTTTTCGGAAGAAAAGCACAGATACCGGTTCTGCTACCCGGTATAAATGCGTACCGGAAAATTATGAATAGTGCATGATAATTACTAGAATATTATGTAGGACTTATAAAACGAGTTTCAGGTCAAAATAATGTGATCTGATCCCAGAACTGATACTGGCTATGGAAAAGCGCGTACCGGAAAGGTGCTCCGAAAAATAAAATAAAAATATGAAAAATCTTAGAAAAATGTGTAGGTATAAATTCGAAAGTTTGGGATCAAGATCTTTTACGTTACTATTAAGACTAATACTGCGCGTCATTGCCATTGTGGCTATTTATACCGTTATTAGTGGGCACAAAACCCTAAATAACTACTCCTACGTGAACCTTGTTGGTGGCTGAATGCTTGGCACTATTCCATTGTCTTCTTTCACCATTTGTGAGCTTGGTGACCACTTTTCTTCAATCTTCTTCCTCTTTCCCTTGTAAACACTAGAGTGTGTATCTTGCGAGGTTGAGGTGCAGCTTATGCTGAGTTGAGGGACTGGTTGAGGGGTGTGTTGTGGGTTGTGGTTTTGTCTCCATTGTTATGAGCCATTGTTCATGCCATTAGAGGCTTCAAGAAGCCACCTTTGGTGCCAAGAACCAACCTTTGGTGTAGCATTTTCGTGTCCTTGGGTGTGCTGGACTTGAGAGCTGCATTGGGAGCTCCAAAGGCACTTTGAGCTACTGACTAAGCTTTGGGGTAAGTCACCTTAACTTGATCATGTGTTTTAGTGGCCTAAAGGTAGTATCTTGGAATGTTAATGGGTTTAACAAGTAACCAACACATAAGTGAACTTTTATATGCTTAAAAATGGATCCTTGGTCATGTACAAGTGTTAAAAGTTGAACCTTTGGACTGGATATTCACGAAATGCAGAAACTGCATTCTGTCGTGAGATATCCGGATATTTTTCGAACAGATATCCGGATATCAATATCCGGATATGGTATCCGGATATTAATATCCGGATGTGGGATCTGGATATCTGGATATGGTATATCCGGATATGGTCAGTGTGATATCCGGATATTGCATATCCGGATATATCCCTTGTAATATCCGGATATTTTGGGAATTCGAAGAACAGTAGCTGCACTGTGTGAACAGTAAGCTATTGGGGGTTTGGGGACCCTAGATTAAGGAAGTTGAACTTCTGTAATTCATAAAATAAGTCAGAATCATATGATTAAGGGCTTATGGCTTTGTTGGAAAACTTAAGACGTAAAACGTAAAGGAAATGCGTAGTCTTTAAGTTGCATACTTGTGATGCATAATTAATGATATATTATTGGTCCATAACAGATTGTGATACTGCTGTGTTTGGACTTGTGAGTGGGTGGACTCTTGGCTTGGATATCTAGCTTGCAAGGTAAGCTTTCGTGTCCTCGGTTTAGCCATGTTGTGGTTCCACCATGTCCCATGGGGATGTGGTTTATGCATATTGTGTTACATGCTTTGATGTTTTGGAAATGTTGTTGAGCTATTATATGCAATGTGCTTTTATGATATGCATGTGATGTCCACCTATACGGTAAGCCTGAGTATGTGGTACATACAAGATGGTGAGGTTGTGGGCGAGGTGCAAGCGGTGTTCCTTGTACTTATGTGGGTATAGACGTATTCCTGTATTTCTCTGGCCAGTAGATTTTATAAACACACATGGCATGAATATCTGTTGCACTGCATAGTTTTGGAACTTATATTGAATTACTATTTTTAGAACTTATATTGCACATGTAAGTGAGCTTGGGGTGGAAGATCCTTGAGGACCCCTTGTCTTACTGAGATTTCTTGTTTGGAGATCTCACCCCACGTTTGGGGACGCTTATTTCAGGGTCAGGTAATGTTGAGGGCTCAGGTGGCAGGAGGCCAGAGCTGAGTTGATATTATATTGACATGCTGGATGTTGACTGCTGTTATGTTTTCCCGCTATGATTTTGATGTTATGTTAAGACTGTTATTGGGCATTGTTGCCTTATTTGGTGAGCATGGGGTTTGTCCATGCCACACAGACTTGTTATTGTCTTTTAGTTAAAGTTGTATTAAAGTATCAGGATTTTTGGTCCAGGCTATGTGTTGTAGTCCTGTGGCTTTAGATGCTCACTTTATATTTATTTATGAGGTATCCAGTTAGTTGTCTTGCAATTTACATACAGGCAGTATTTTATGAAATTGATTAAGTAATCAAGTTGGCTAAAGTTAATGACGTCATAATTGAATTAAAGAAAAAGTTATTCCACATTTTAATTAAGCATGGCTTAATACGATAGTATGTTAACAATCCGGGTTAACACGGGCTGTTACATTAGGCCTAAGCCCAGTTATGTCAGAAGCTAAGTTGGACCTAATGGGTCACACACTAACACCTTGTAGTCATGATGAACTAGCTTTAAAGGTATTGGGCCTAATAATGGTTGTTAGCCCAAGAAGCTGTTTGGAAGCCCACCTAAATGGGTGGAGGGCGCATGGAGCTTAGTAATGGGCTTGGATAGTCCAAGCCATTACTAATTAATTTAATTAGTTAAATTAATAATCAAAACTTTGAATTTTGAATTTTGAATTTGAAATTTGAAATTTGAATTTTGAAATTGGATTTTGAAATTTAAATTTTGAATTTGAATTTGAAATTTTAAATTTGAAATTTTGAATTTGAATGTTTGAACATTTGAATTCAAATGTTTGAATTCGAAATTGAATTGGCTATGAAAAGTTGTTTCATAACAAAGGATAAGATAAGATCTTATTGGAACAAATTCTTTGTATCAAGAGGAGATCTTTAGAGATCATCATGGGCTGTTTGGGGCGCAGGTTTAAGGTGATAAGGATGTCATCTTGTCATTTAAACAAAGCTCCAATCAGATTTGGTAGTTGAGAGAATAAGTGGGTGAGTTGGCTCAAATTTTGAATGCAACTACTCAACATATTTGGACCCTTTTTTGGGTTGAATTATGCGCATGGAATAGGTAACTATATGATAGTTTTTAAATCAAAGTTTGAATAGGTTTGAACTTAGTTTCATGAGGATAAAATTGGAGGTTGTTGGCTAGATTTGTTTTGCAAAAACTCCACCTTATCCTCCTTGATTCCATGCGCCACTTTCAAAGGAGTTTGAAAGGATAATTTGATTTAATTATCTCACTCTCTTCTTCCTCTTGTGTGCACAACACAAGACAAGTTCCTCTCCTTAGGGTTTTGAGAAAACCTAGCCTACACTCCTTCATCTTATGCACCATTCTGTAGGGTAGTTCACTACACCTTTCCAAACAGAATACCTAGCCTCCACCTTCACCACTTGTGCGCATAGCAAGCCTCACTGTGGTGTTCATCTGGTGGCTTTCAAGAAAGGGTTCTTGCATCATTGACGAACGGTGGTGTGGATCACCATTAGAGGGTTTGAACCCTTCAAGCCTGATCTGATCTCCCTGACTAATCAGGCCAAAAACAAGGTAACATCATGCTGTCTTAAAGCATGAACCTATGTGTGCATGTATGTTCCGCAGTAAAATTTTTGTTTTACACCTTACATGCATTGGCCTTCAAAGGCCAATTTACTTTCAAGTGGTATCAGAGCCCGGTTGCTTTACCATCGACGGGTGATGGTACCTTGTTTGTGAAAGGAGTTTTTCACGGTCAAAAATCTTTAAAGGGTTAAAGTTTAAATTCTGCATATGGATTTTGAATCATAAATCTTTTAAAGTGTTAAAGTTTTTGTTTTTATGAACATGTAAATTTGATTCTGTGTTCATAAAACATTATGCATCATGGTTTAGTTTCTTTTTCTTTATGAAAGTTTTAAAAGGAACACCCTTTTTGAAAGGGTAGATTCGGCCATAGAGGGTACTAAGAGTACCTTGAATGATTTCTTATTTTTCTCCATGAATTGTGTCATGTTTATATGCATGAAATTTTGTGACAAAATTTATCATATAGTCACCTATATGATTCGGCCATGAAGGAGTTTATGGCTACATGCATGGTTTAATTTTGTTTTCTTTAAGAAAGAATTAACAAAATTTGAATTAAAATTGTTTTTAAATTCGGCCAATGAGAAATTTAAGATTATGAATCTTGATGTTATTTTGATGTTTAAATGTTAAATGTCAAAATACATGTGAAAATGTTATGTGATAATATAATGTTTGTGTTTGCAAGTTTTGAACTTTTCAGGTACAAACAGGAAGGAGATGGTCATGGTGCCCGGATTTGAATTTTGAATTTTAAATTAATGTGTAATCGCGCCTTTTAATTTACAAGTGTATTTGTAATTTAAATTTTGTAATTTTGTCCCTCCAAAATGTTATGGAGTTTCTTTAATTATTTGTAATTAGAGAAATAGGCTAGTGGCGTATAGACGACAAGCGGCCGTTGCTTAAAGAAGCAAAAAGGACAAAAGCGCGAGCACCATGGATATCTCAATATAAACTGTTTATATGCATGTATGATTAGAACGTCTAGTATGCATGAATTGGGCAAACCGCATTTTGTATGGTTATTATGTTTGTCCAATAGCGACTAGTGTATACCGATAGATGTTTGACATAGGTAACGACTAGATGATAACTTACAATATGCGTTTGATGGGACCTAATTAACCCTAAAATAAAAGGAACCCTTAAAAGGAATAAATAATTAAGCATATGATTACCTCCCACCACCAATGCTACTCAAAACTCTTCTACATAGTGGTGCTCCACAACTCAATTGGGACCCACTATTTCGTTGAGCTAGAGTAGTGTTTGAAGTGTAAGACACTTCGGGTGCTGGTTTAATGCTTAACTAAGACATAAGTTGCAGGCACAGCCGGGCTTATGTGCTTAGGGTAATGGTGCTAGGTTGGTTGCATGAGATGCACCACTAAGTGACAAAGAGTTGTCAACCTAATGTTAAGAGAGGGTATGAGATACTGTTGATAAAGAACAACCAATTATTTAAATTAATCTTGCGGTCTCAGACGGAGATTAAAATAAATAATCGCACTCTTAATCCCACTAAGGTAAAATCTAAAGTAGATTAACCCTAAGTCAAAAGGAAAGGTCATTGACTTAGATAAAATAGTGGGAGGGGCAAGTTATTTAAAGTCTTTAATAATTTGCTTTTAACTACATAACCGTATATTAACTAAAACTATCTTTACATCCTTTTCAGCTTATAGTATGACTAATCCACTGTCACTGCGTTCAATACTCGATACGAATAAACTGACCGGTTCAAATTTTATGGACTGGTATCGGAACCTAAGAATAGTTCTAAGGGCCGAAAAGATTGCCTACGTTTTAGATGTTGTAATACCCGTAGCTCCACGGGAAGGGGAAGAAGGGTTTGCGGAATTTGATTTCGTAACCCACCAACAGCACTTGGATGACAATGTGATGGCAGTATGCATCATGTTGGCATCCATGTCGGCTTAACTGCAAAAGCAGCATGAGCATATGGATGCTCCCTCTATTATCGTACATCTCAAGGAGTTGTATGATACTAAAGGCAGGCATGAGAGGTATGAGGCCTCAAGAGAACTGTTCTCTTGTAGGATGACTGAGAGCATGTCTGTTGGCAGCCATGTTCTCAAGATGATCGGGCTGATTGAGAAGCTAGGAAACCTAGGCTTCATCATGGATGCCGAGCTAAGTAATGACTTAGTCCTCACCTCACTTCCACCTTCCTTCAGTCAATTCATCATGAATTACAATATGCATGGGATGCAAGTGAGCTTGCCTGAGTTGTTAAGCATGTTAACAACAGCTGAAGTGTCTATCAAGAAGGATAGGACACAGGCTCTTTTGATTGGTGGGTTTAGCAAGGCCAAGGGAAAGGGTAAGGAGCCTGCAAAAGGTGACCCCCTTAAGCCTAAAGGAAAATCCAAGAAGAATAAGGGCAAGAAGAAGGGTAAGAAGGCACCTAAGGACAAGGGTGATGCTGAGTGCTTCCATTGTGGCAAGAAAGGCCACTGGAAGAGGAATTATCCAGACTACCTGAACAATGTGAAGGACAAGAAGCATGGTGATGCTTCTGCCTCAGGTATTTTCATGATTGAGATAAATTATTCTTATGCTAATCCAACCTCATGGGTATTGGATACCGGATGTGGTTCTCATATCTGCAATATGTTGCAGGTACTTAGGAGCCCAAGGAGATTGGATAGAAACGAGGTGGATCTCCGCGTTGGTAATGGAGCAAGAGTTGCTGCTCATTTAGTTGGAGATGCTGATCTTATTTTGCCTACGGGCCTTTTATTGCATTTGAATAATTGTCTTTATGTTCCGCATATTTCTAGAAACATTATTTCAATTTCTTGTTTAGAACAAGATGGTTATACTTTTAGTATTAGGGATGGTACTTTTTCTATCATTTTGAATGATATGGTTTACGGTACTGCTTCTTTAATAAATGGATTGTATGTGTTGGAAATGGGAAATAAAGTGCTCAAAATAGATGTGAAATGACCTAGGACGGATAATCAATCTTATCTGTGGCACTGTAGACTAGGGCACATAAATGAAACAAGATTGTCTAGGATACATAGAGATGGATACCTAGACTCCAAGGATTTGGAATCCTATGGACAGTGTGAATCTTGTCTAGCTGGGAAAATGATTCGACAAAAGCCCAAAGGGCTTGAGAGTCATAGGGCTAGTGAGTTATTAGAACTCATTCATACTGATGTATGTGGCCCAATGTCTATTGAGGCTAGAGGTGGATATTCTTATTTCATTACCTTTACAGATGACAAATCAAGATTTGGGTATATATACCTAATGAGATATAAATCTGAAGCTTTTGAAAAGTTCAAAGAGTTTAGGAATGAAGTGGAGAAACAGCGTGGCAAGATGATTAAGACATTACGATCAGATCGTGGTGGTGAATATTTGAGCCACGAGTTTCAGGGTTATCTGAGAGAAAATGGAATTCTCTCACAACTTACCGCTCCTTACACACCACACCAAAACGGTGTCTCCGAAAGGAGAAACAGGACCTTGTTAGACATGGTTAGGTCTATGATGAGTGAGACTCAACTTCCAAAATCATTTTCGGGATATGCCTTAGACACAACGGCATACCTTCTAAATAGGGTACCGTCTAAATCTGTTCAGACCACACCATATGAGATATGGAGTGGTAAAAGACCCAACCTGAGTTACCTCAGGGTATGGGGATCGCCAGCTTATGTCAAAGCGTTGACATCAGACAAGCTTAGTGCTAAGAGTACTAAATGTCTATTTGTGGGGTATCCTAAAGGTACTAAGGGATACTACTTCTACTCCATGGAAGAACGCAAAGTGTTTGTGTCAAAGAATGTTGAGTTCCTTGAGAAGGATTTGATCTCTCAAGGAGGCAGTGGGAGTAAGATTGATCTTGAAGAAGTGCAAGATCCACAAGAATAGATAGAGGAACCCGAGTTTGCTCCGCAGGCGACGTTCTCCAATGGAGAAGTAAACACACAACTCCGTAGATCTACGAGGGTCATCCATCCACCTGAGAGGTACGGGTTTGTGATTGAGAATCAGCAAACTGTTGAGGATGATGAACCGAGTAACTATGAAGAGGCGGTCAAAGATGTTGACTCCTCAAGATGGCTTGAAGCCATGGAATCTGAAATGGATTCGATGTATCAGAACAAGGTATAGACCTTGGTTCCTAAACCGCAAGGAATAGTTCCTATCGGTAATAAATGGGTCTTTAAAAGAAAGACTGGTGCAGATGGCAACGTTCAGACCTACAAAGCTAGTTGGTGGCGAAAGGGTATCGTCAAAGACAAGGAGTTGACTATGATGAAACTTTCTCACCAGTTGCCATGATCAAATTTCTTAGGATCATGCTTGCAATAGCAACATGCCACGACTATGAAATTTGGCAAATGGATGTCAAGACCACCTTCTTGAATGGGTTCTTGAAGGAGGAAGTGTACATGACACAACCTGAAGGCTTTGAAAACAAAGATCAGGAGCATATGGTATGTAAACTACAAAGGTCAATATATGGGCTAAAGCAAGCATCAAGGAGTTGGAATATACGTTTTGATGAAGTCGTTAAGAGTAACGGTTTTATCAAAAACGAGGATGAACCTTGTGTTAACAGAAAAGTTAGTGGGAGTAATGTCGTCTTCCTAGTGCTCTATGTAGATGACATATTGCTAATAGGAAATGACATCCCCACATTAAAAATAACGAAAGAGTGGCTTTCAGAAAACTTTACCATGAAGGATTTGGGAGAGGCAGCCTTTATACTTGGTATAAAGATCTATTGAGATAGATCCAAGAGGCTGCTGGGTTTATCTCAATCCACGTACGTTGACAAGATGCTAAAGAGGTTTAGCATGGAAGAGTCGACAAGGGGTTTTCTTCCTGTCAGTCATGGGGTACACCTATCAAGGGCTATGTGTCCTAAGTCACAGCCTGAGAAGGATCGCATGAGTGGAATTCCATACGCTTCGGCTATTGGATCCATCATGTATGCCATGATATGTACGAGACCAGATGTCTCATATGCTTTAAGCATTACGAGCAGATACCAGTCAGACCCTGGAGAGGGTCACTGGACAGCAGTCAAGACCATCCTTAAATACTTAAGAAGAACTAAGGATACGTTTCTGGTCTATGGTGGGGTTAATGAGCTAACAGTGAAAGGGTTCACTGAAGCCAGCTTTCAAAGTGACAAAAATGACTGTAAGTCACAATCAGTGTTCGTATTCACCTTAAATGGTGGGGCAGTATATTGGAAGAGTTCCAAGCAAGATACTAAAGCAGATTTAACGACAGAAGCTGAATACATAGCTGCTTCAGAAGCGGCTTAGGAGGCCGTATGGATCAAGGAAGTTCATAACTGAACTTAGGGTGGTTCCAAGCGTGGATGAGCCCATACTGTTGCTTTGCGACAACACTGGAGCCATTACGCAGTCAATGGAACTTAGGTCTCATCAAAGATCTAAACACGTGCTCCGCAGATATCACTTGATTAGAGTAATCAATGATAGGATGGATGTAAAAATGGATTATATTCCCACAGTTAAAAACCTGGCTGATTCTCTGACAAAGGCTGTTTCTCAGAGAAAACATGATAGTGATTATGTGGCTTTAAGTATACGACTTAGGTCTGATTGGCTCTAGGCCAAGTGGAAGCTTGTTAGTATATGGGTGTCCTAGAGACAATCTTTTGATTAAATAAAGGACACTAGATGTAGAACTTTGTTTGTCGCAAATAAATGAAAGCACTATTTATTCAGTTTCATATTATGTCTTGATATTACTGTTAATATTATATGAACGAACTGAATAAACCCCTTGGAATAGAACAGGTATCTCTTGAGTATCTGTGATGAGATCACGATCATGAGGATTCAAGGATATTGCATGTCTATTCCTAATTATATGTTCCTAGTCTAGAGACACTGAGTTTGGGGATCAGTAATCTCAATTAAAGACTAATACGACTTATCAACTTGTATATGGATACAAGGTAAAGACCTCATGAGCTGCAGATATGGAGATATCTTAGCTAAAGTCGTGGGTGGACCTATAAGAGTATAGCTCGCACTGAACAGACCCAAAAAGAGAATCTATGAGGAAATCTCACAAATAGTGTCATTAGAGTAATCTCTTTATGTTTGGGTATGTCTTTCCTTAGACCAGAAGTTATTACCTAGATTGTGTTCTTGAAGGCATGTTTTGATTGTATGCCTCGTCTGCCTGAAACATGGAGACTCATAGGTATACTGTTGGGTGTGTCCTTAAAGGGCACAGGGCTAGGGTAATAAGCTGAAGGAATTCGTCAAATCTCTGTGAGAGATTAGGTTATCTGTAAACCGGAGAAATCGGGATGACATTTACAGGGACTCGGGAATCTATGCATAGTAAAAGAGATCATGAGATGATCTGCCTTTAGAGTCAATAAATTGAAGATTCCCTATTTCGAATAAAGCTTACCCTAAACCGCAGGGGTTGATACATTTCCTTACCCTAGGTTAATGGGAAGATAACCGAGACGAAGGGAAATACATACGGTAACCAAATATGTGCAATAGGATGATCAAGTCATTAATCTGACTAGTTCTGGGGCAACAAAGCATTGCTAGTGTTCTGTGTTGTCATTAATTGGGTTGTGGGCTTGTTAGGCCCAAGCCCAGTTATGTCAGAAGCTAAGTTGGAGCTAATGGGTCACACACTAACACCTTGTAGTCATGATGGACTAGCTTTAAAGGTATTGGGCCTAATAATGGTTGTTATCCCAAGAAGCTGTTTGGAAGCCCACCTAAATAGGTGGGTGGTGCATGAAGCTTAGTAATGGGCTTGGATAATCCAAGCCATTACTAATTAATTTAATTAGTTAAATTAATAAATCAAATATTTGAATTTCGAATTTTGAATTTGAAATTTGAATTTTGAAATTTGAATTTGGAATTTGAATTTCGAAATTCGAATTTGAAATTTGAAATTTGAAATTTGAATTTTGAAATTTGAATTTGGAATTTGAATTTTGAAATTCGAATTTTGAATTTGAAATTTGAAATTTTGAGTTTGAATGTTTAAACATTTGAATTCAAGTGTTTAAATTCGAATTTGAATTGGCTTTGAAAAGTTGTTTCATAACATAAGGATAAGACAGGATCTTATTGGAGCATATTCCTTGGATCAAGAAGCATCTTTGGAGCACTTCCTTGGGCTCTTTGATGCGCAAGTTTAAGTGATAAGGATGTCATCTTATCACTTAAAACAAAGCTCCATTCAGATTTGGTGGTTGAGGGAATCAGTGGGTGAGTTGATTCAAATTTTGAATGCAACTACTCAATATATTTGGACCCCTTCTAGGGCTGAATTATGCGCATGAAAAGTATACTATATGATAGTTTATGAATTTAAGTTTAAATTATTTTGAACTTAATTTCATGTGGATAAGATTGGAGGTTATTGGCAAAATTGGTTTTGCAATAGCTCCACCTTATCCTCACTGTTCCATGCGCAAACTTCAAAGTAGTTTGAAAGTTGGTTTTCATTTTTGAATGATTTAAAATCTCTCCTCCTCTCCAAGTGTGCGCATAACACTTGTTCCTCACCTTAGGGTTTTGAGAAAACCTAGCCAACTCTCCTCCATCTATGCGTCATTCTGTAGGGTAGTTCACTGCACCTTTCCAAACAGAATACCTAGCCTCCACCTTCACCACTTATGCGCATAGCAAGCCTTACTGTGGTGTTCATCTGCTGGCTTTCAAGAAAGGGTTCTTGCATCATTGACGAACGGTGGTGTGGATCACCATTAGAGGGTTTGAACCCTTCAAGCCTGACATCTGATCTCCCTGACTGATCAGGCCGAAAACAAGGTAACATCATGCTATCTTAAAGCATGAACCTATGTGTGCATGTATGTTCCGCAGTAAAAGTTTTGTTTTACACCTTACATGCATCGGCCTTCAAAGGCCAGTTTACTTTCACATATAATACTTCAAAATCAGTAGGGGTGTTCGCGGTCTGGATTAGATTGATTTTGGAAGTAAAAGTCGTCTGATCCAACCCCTTCGGTTTGATCATATAATCATCCATTCGATTTGGATTTTTTTTCAAATCCGATCCGATCCAATCCAATTTTTTTCGGTTTGGATTATATCGGTTTTCGGTTTTTTGAAAATCCTAAAATTTATTTCATGATTATTGTGCAAATAACATCTTTTGTATATATTGACTTTATAAATTTTTTATTTGAAATATAAAAGTATTAGTAAACTATAATATAGTTTTTTTTTCTTCTGGGCAATAAGATATGAAACTCTACAAAAATAAAATTTTGTTGATTAGATGTGACTAGATTTTTTCTTGGGTTTAGATGATGGGTTAATGGGTCTTGGGTTTAGAAATTTTTAGGCTATGAATAGGGAAATACCCAAGTAGGTAGAGGGAAATTAATATATTGGATCGGTTTGGATTGGATCGGTTTTCATCAACCCATCTAAAAATCGATCCAATCCAATTAAAATTTGTGGTTTTTTTCGGTTTTCAATTTTTTGGTTCTCGATTTATTCGATTATCGGTTTTTCAGTTTGGTCACCGCGGTTTGAATCGGTTGATGAACACCCCATAAAAATCAGATCAAATTGTTCACCACAATACAAAGTGAATTTACTATTAAAATATACAAATGGCCCAACTAGTCCTAAACTATGACAGATCTTTGCTTTCCATGCAGTCGGACACGACATCTACCGGCAAAAAATTAAAATAATACAATTTATTAAAAAAAAAATTCGCATTTAATGTTGTTTTCCACAAAATGACAGATGTAATGCTGCATGTGACGCCCCTTTTGGGTGTCACATGTGACGCCTCAAAGGGGCGTCTTCCCCTTCATGGGAGACGCCCCATTGAGGCGTCACATGTGATGCCCAAAAGGGGCGTCACATGCAGCAGCTGTATATATCCCATGTCTCTTTCATAATCCCCACTCATTCACATATCTCTGACCTCTCTCTAACCTCTCTCTACCGACGATTCCTAGCGAAGCTCTGCCGACTTAGAGGTAAGTTCCTAATACCTTTAATCTATATGTTTAAATTACGGTGGTAGTTAGTAATGCATGTTAGGATTGATCGTATATTAGAGACTAAGAACATTAGGATAGTCAATTAGAAACTTTATGCAATGCCATGAATGTTGTTATTATTATTAATATTTAATTATGTTACGTAGTTATTATTATTAATATTTAGTTATGCATTACGATTTTACGTAGTTATTATTATTAATATTTAACTATGCGTTACGATTTTACGTAGTTATTATTATTAATATTTAATTATGCATTACGATTTAGCGTAGCAATTAGTGACATAGAAAATAGTAGTAAGTATTCTGTAAGAATTATATTAATCTTGTCCAATGTTTTTTAATTATTTAATTACAAATAAACGATTGTACCATGTATTAACATTATTTAACTGTTTTCGATAGCGGTAATAAAAATGACGCATATGCTTAAAATATCTGATAACAAAGTATTTCATCGCTTAAATAAATTGTAAATAAAATGGGCCATTACATGTGATTAATTTAAATGTTATTTTATATTATATAGTTTAGGGTAATGGCTGAGTCATCATCATCATCTGGTTCTGCTTCAGATGTAGAGCCCACCGATCCAAGCATGTATATAATACCTGGGCCATACAGATGGGAGGTCCTACGTAAGAGGACGCAAAAGGTTCATATTTCACAGCGGGTGTGGAATACCGAGCATGTCAGAAGAATAAAGACGAGGCGTGGGAAGCCGTCTGGGGGGCCACCTACAGGCGCTATCCCAGAGGTCGTCGCGGATTACTTGACGCAGGCGGGATTCATACATGTCGCCCGGATGCGCCACATTCAGGTATGCATTTTACATTGCTTTGTATTTATGTTATTATTCAATATCATTCGTTAAAACGATCTAATTGCATAATGCTGTAATTGCATAATTTATCACAGATTGATGCACCTTTGATTAGTGCTCTGGTCGAGAGGTGGAGACCAGAGACACACACTTTTCATATGACTCAAGGTGAGATGACGATCACCTTGCAAGATATGGCGGACATCTTGGGGTTGCCTACTGATGGGGAAGTCATCATGGGATCCACTTCTGAGAATTGGCCCGCTGTTTGTGGGGCGGTATTTGGCGTTGTGCCACAGCCAAATGAGTTCCATAACTCTGGTGACTTGCGAATATCATACTTAGATCGGTCATATACCCGGTGGACTGATCATGAAGGTAATCATGATCAGGAGATTTACTTTACAAAGGCGCATATCGCAAGGATGCTGGGTACGTGGCTGTTGGCGGATAAGTCTGGAGGCAGCAATTTTGGTTGTCGGCTAGTCCCGCTGCTTGGGGGAGGATTTGATGATATCGGCCGATATAGTTGGGGATCTGCGGTTCTGTCACACCTGTTCAGGAATTTGTGTGAATTGACAGATGCCGAGCGTACTGACATGGGCGGTTGTCATGTTCTCCTTCAAATCTGGGCATGGATACGATTCCCACCCATTGCTCCGCCGCTTCCTCCTCATCCAGAGCCGGGCACGCATTATGGTTGCCGGTATGCATAGTTAAACTATATATATATACTTTTTCATTATGATTGCTGATGTATGTTTCTGATGACAGGTTTAATGCAATGGCAAGATTTAAACCTCATGAGGTGACTCATTATCGGGCTACCTTGGATTCACTCTGTAGAGATGAGGTAAGGTGGTCTATACTTATTGTGTTATTATTTTATCATGCATGTATAATTATTTCAAACTCATTAAATTCAAATTTCATTTTGTGTTTAGGTGGTTTGGCTACCATATATTGACTATGAGTGGCTGGACGTTACGGAACATGAGAAGTATCTCTGGCTTGCCATTACTCCCATTATTTATTTCCACACTGTTGAGGCATGTCAGTCAGATAGATGCTTGCGGCAGTTTGGATTGGATCAACCCATCCCCGATCCTAGCAGAAAGTTGAGAGGAATACACGATCATACTCTACGGGGGAAGGTTGAAGAGAATTGGAGGCGAAAACTTAGCGGACATATAGCTAGATGGCAGGCCAGGACAAATCATATTGTTGTGCCTCCTCCATTATTTGGGTTGATGTCACCTAATCATGCATACATGGAGTGGTACAGAGGGAGGGGAAAGAGATACATCTCACGTAGGGCAGCAAAGTTGGGACAGATGGTGAGATTCTAAAATTTTAGCACACATTTATATTTAAACACCACTTATGACATGACTAACACATTTTGTATTACAGATTGATGGGCTAGAGATGTTGTATCATGCATCATCTGCGGAGGAGTTTTCTCGGGTCGGCATTGAGTTTATTCATGCTGAGATTGGCAAGCTCATTGGTATATTTCGTGACAATGCACGAGTTGATGAGCCTGGACCTGAGGCACCAGCCGTACAGACACAGCCAGATCCGCAGTTGTCTTTGGATGTTCCTCGTAACCGAGTTGAGGGTCGAGGATTAGGACGTACACGTGAGCGAGTTGCTGCTGAGCATGTCCCGATTATTGCACCGAGACCAATGGTCGAGACTCAGGGATGGTTCAGACCTCCAGTCATTGGGAGTACTTACGGGTCACAGCCGATTTATCATCCCGGGTCGCAGTATGAGGCAGGTCCTAGTCAGGTGGCCTCTGAGCACCCATACATGGAATCACAGGAGCCAGTTTTCCAGGCTAGTCCGATGGCTATGGCCGGAGGCGATCCGGCATCCTCGCAGCCTGATTTCCAGCCGTATTCACAGGGACTTGATGCCGATTTCCCGCAGTGGACTGAGGAGGAGACATTGGAGTTGTATCGATCAGTAGGCCTTACGACAGAGAGCCATGACAGTGCAGGACCCAGTGGACACGGACCAGCAGATGATTTTATGCAAGCGGCGATGGATGACTTCCACACTCCACCACCACAGGTTCAGGCACATGTACCGCAGGGGGACCCAGTATGGGACAGACGTATACTACCAGATAGAGATGCACGACATAGGCCATGGCCACCGTGGTCGTAGTTATTTTGTTATTTTTTATTAGTTTAGACTTCCTCAGATTGTTATTTTATGGACTGTACACTGTACATTGTTATATTATTTTGACTATTACGCCTCATTTATTATGTGTGTTTTGTTGATCGTCATTGGAGTTATATTTATGCGACCGTATCTAAGCAAGACCATTAGTTAATAGGGTTTACAAGAGTAACGAATTTGATCGCCCAAAAGTTACTACAATATTAAAATCATACATACGTAAAGGAAATGGACCAACGTAGCTTACATTACAAGTTAAGACATAAAATAAACAAGTAGAAAATACAATTACTAAGACTTTCAGTCGTTCCTCCCACGATCTGGACATCCTCGACGATTATGGCCGCGCTCTTTGCAAATACCACACCTGATACGGCTTTGACTTGTCTCGACTTCGTCCATCTCATTGCGGATGCGAGTTGACTTTGGACGACCTTTTGCACGCAGCATATTTTTGTCAGGAATAATCTTTGGACCACTTAACTGTGGTATTGCCTCCTCATTTCCGATTGGCTACCATGGAAAAGAATAAGCCTCAACCAAGTTTTTAGTCAAGAAGACATCATCTATGTACGTGAACAGACTCTGCCTTACACTGATAGCAGCTGCAGCAGCGTGACTACACGGGTACTTGAAGGCCTTAAACTTCCCACACTGACAGATTCTCTGTGGGAGATTGACAGAATATGAACGTTCCCAACCTGCGTCAACCTCAAATACAGTATGTTCAACATTATATGCACGAACATGGAGGCCAGTTGCATCTACCTGGTTCTTCTTGACCAATTCAACAACATTCTTGCAGTGACGATGAGCTGATTCAAGTTGTGCAACGGCTTTTGTACCTCTCTCAACAAAATAATGGACCAATCTGCTATATGTGTGCTTTACCAATGCGGTTATGGGCATATTTCTGGCCCCCTTCAAAACCCTGTTGACAGATTCAGCCAAATTCGTTGTCATATGACCATACCTCCGTCCTTCAATATCGTAGGCACGCGACCACTTTTCCTTAGGGATTGCGTCAATCCAAGCAGCAATTTGAGGACTACTTTCACGGAAACTTGCAAGATTCCTCTCAAAATCAACCACGGCGGGAGTATAACCTGCACACATTGGACATGTTTGAATTAAGCATAAATTATCAATCATAATGGAAATAAAAAATTACGCATTCTCTCAATGAGTATACCTAAATTCTTTAACATCCGTTTCAAACCTTCATTCCGAAACTTTTGATTGAAATTACTTGCAATATGATGAATACAGAAGACGTGATATGCATTTGGCGGCAGCCAATTAGGGTTATTTTCCACAGCAGATATTATGCTTCGGTGTCGATCGGATATCAAACATATATTTGACATGGTAGTAACATGAGCACGAATATTAACAAGAAAATAATCCCATGCTTCCAAGGTTTCACCTTCAACAATGGCAAAAGCGATCGGTAAACATTCATCGTTGCCATCTTGGGCTGTGGCCACCAATAATTTTCCTTTGTACTTTCCATATAAGTGTGTTCCATCAATTTGAATAACAGGTTTAGCAAATTTGAACGCCTCACAACACTGTCTAAACATCCAAAATATACGGTGAAAATTTTTTTTCCACTAACTAAGCTCTGCTCGGCATAAAGATCATTTGTTTGTATATGATAAAATGAACCTGGAGAAAAGCGAAGCATGTATTCGCACCACCTTGGCAGAAAAGCATACGATTCCTCCCAATCACCGTACAAAATTGCCATCGCTTTCTGCTTCGCATACCACGCCTTTCTGTAAGAAACTTTAAAGCCATATTTAGCCGTTATCCTTTCTTGCACCAAAGAGATTGACACAGATGGTTCTTCCTTAATCATCCCTGCGATGAAGATGACGGAGACTCAATTTAATCAGTACGTAAACGTTGACATGTTAGTGAAATAAATGAAAACATACCTATGACGAGTTCTGCAATTACGTCCGCATCTAACTGTATATGTCCTTGAGAAATGTGCTCACTCAAACAATTGTGTTTTCCACCCCATCTCGTGATCTTCCAATTTACACCGAACACCGGTTTGATCGCCCTGACGCGCCACGGGCAACCTTGATTATACAAACAACATTTCATGGTCAACTTTGCAGGCGTGCTCTCAATGACGATTGCTTCTTGATGCTCCCTAATGAGGTGGTGCTTAAGTGTCATTTGAACATCTTTTTTTGTTGGAAATTCTTGATTGACAAATAACGCATCACCCAGTTGCCACGGACCTTGAATTGAACCCGATCCTGAAACCGTACCATCAGTGCATGATTCTTGTTCGCTCCGATAACTCCAATCAATGTACGAATAATGTGGAATTCCTTCCCAAAAAGGAATAACAGCTTCGTCACCTGCACCTGCGGATTATAGGTTTTAAAAACAAAATTCTAAATTCAGGTATTAAACCAATATTCTATTCAGCTATTTATAATTAATTTCAATTACCTTCATGGGGAATACCTAACGGGGCAGACGCAACGTCAATCAACTGCGGCATTTGCGCGGCGACTGGTTCATGGAATATTGGGATATGAGACGCAGCCATTTCACGAGGTTCATCTCCTTCTGAAGCACTTGCATCATCCGCCAAAAGACGTTCTTCCATTGCCATATTTTCATCGTCTTCGTCATCCATTACCGTCGGATCATTTTCATCTCCCTCAGAAAAGTTACCAACTGAAGACGCATGAGCGGGAGGCGAAGCTGGAAGACGGGGAGAATTTAAATCAACTGACCTCACCGGTAAGGAAAAATTCTCGGTTGCAGTGATGTGCACATACAACTCCAGAAAATCTATCCTTGATTGCTTGAAAAATTCTTCCATTGTCATCTCCACGTCTTCATCGTCAACAACTTTCCAACTAATGTATCTATCACCTTGCCATACCCTTGTCGTGATCTGAGTGATACATTGGTTGTCTTGAAGACTTAACTTCTGCCGAATTCTCTCATGCAGTTCGCCAATGCTTGCGTTGCGTTGGATACGTGTCGGCCTTTTTTCACCTTCAAATATGACACCTCGTCGACCTTCAACCATCCTACCATTGTAATATAACACAACACGAACAGAATCAGAATTTGAGCTCATATTTAAATATAATAACAACTAAAATTCAAATACAAAATTAAAGATAAAAGAATTTGAGTGAAGAAGAGATCAAGAAGAGTGAGAGAAGAGGTGTAAAATTGAATGGAGGGGTGGGGGGTATAAATAGGTTGCTGCATGTGACTCCCAAAAGGGGCGTCACATGCAGCATTAGATGTGTCATTTTGTACAAAACAACATTAAATGCGAAATTTTTTTAATAAATTATATTATTTTAATTTTTTTGCCGACATCTACCTATAAAATATGCATTGTTCTACAACCACCACCTACCACATTTAACGCTCAAAATATATTATTTTAAGTTATACACATACGAAACCGACAACTGTAATCTGCTCCACACTACCCTTAAATAGAGATACCCTTTTAGTTAGGATTACCTCATCTCCTTTTCTTCATAGAACACCTTCATATTCATATAATGAAGGACTCAATAGTTCTATACCCTGCTTTAGGGAGGGGACACCTAACCTCAATGGTTGAGTTAGGCAAGTTCATATTAACCCATAACCCTTCCTTTTCCATCAAGATTCTTATCCTTACACCACCCAACAATAACAACAACAACAATAACAACCAACACACCCCTTCCACCACCCACTTCGGCTGCGACGCCACCGCCAAATACACAGCCACCGTCTCCGCCACCATACCCGCCATCACTTTCCACCAAATTCCCACCATATCATTCCCCGCCAGCACCACCCTCCCACCTCACATACTCAGCCTCGAGCTTTGCCGCCGCAGCAATCAACAAGTTAGCCATGTCCTTCAATCCATTTCCAAAACTACAAACATTAAGGCCATTGTTATGGACTTCTTGAACTACAGCGCCACACAAATTACCATAACCCTTAACATCCCCATTTACTTTTACTACACTTCAGGAGCTTCTACTCTTGCTGTTTTTCTTCAGCTTCCAACCATTCATGAAAAGACCACAAAATCTATCAAAGACTTTCAAATGCATCTTCAAATCCCTGGATTACCGAAAATTCCCACAACAGAGTTACCAACTGAAGTCCAGGATCGTGCGAGTCAGAGTTACCAGGTTTACCTTGACATGGCAACAAGCATGAGGGACAGTGATGGGGTTATCATAAACACCTTTGATGCCATTGAAGGAAGAGCTATCCAAGCATTAAGCGCAGGGTTGTGTCTTCCTGAAGGTACCACACCACCTATGTTCTGCGTTGGACCATTGATCTCACCCCCTTGTGGAGAAGAAGATAAGAGTGGGTGTTTGAGTTGGCTCGATTCACAACCGAGTCAAAGCGTAGTGTTGCTGAGTTTCGGAAGCTTCGGAAGGTTTTCGAGAACTCAGTTGAAGGAGATTGCTATTGGGTTGGAGAAGAGTGAGCAAAGGTTTTTGTGGGTTGTGAGGAGCGTGTCATGTGGAATGAACTCGGACGAACCGAGTTTGGATGAGTTGCTGCCAGAAGGGTTTTTGGAAAGAACTAAGGAGAAGGGAATGGTAGTGAGAAACTGGGCTCCACAGGCTGCGATTTTGAGTCATGACTCGGTTGGTGGGTTCGTGACTCACTGTGGGTGGAACTCGGTGCTAGAGGCTATTTGTGAAGGAGTGCCAATGGTGACATGGCCTCTGTATGCAGAGCAAAAACTTAACAGAGTGATTTTGGTTCATGAAATGAAGGTGGCTTTGGCACTTAACGAGTCCAAAGATGGGTTAGTGAGTGCAACTGAGTTTGGAGACCGAGTTAAGGAGCTTATAGATTCAGAGAAAGGAAAAGAGATTAGACAAAGGATTTTCAATATGAAAATTGGTGCTGTGGAAGCAAGATCAAAAGGTGGATCTTCCCAAGTTGCTTTGAATAAGTTGGTTCAGCTGTGGAAAGAGTGCTGAGGTAGACCCAAGATCACACTTTACTTGGTTCAGGGTCTTGTTATTCTTCTGCTTGTTTTAGTGACGTATAAGGAAGAGAAAATTAAATAAGAGTATATGAACTAGTTTGAGAGCTAGATATATTCAAATGTGGGTAAAATTAGTTGATTGATTATTATAATTCCTGTTAGAAACTTTGCATGTGATCCCATGTACTATATATGTGATGAGCTTTTCAATATAATTTCTTCTCTGAGTTATATTAATTTTTATTTTTTTGAAAATTATCCCCGGGTAATATCATAGGTTGGGTATGAACTAATCCAGAATTTGGGACATATCCAGATTAACGTTTTAAACATCTTCCAAATATTATACTTTGAAGGATCAAATATATACTCTTACCTTCATCTGCTCAGCTTTAATGCACTAACTGAATGTTAATAAAATATTCATATTCATATTTTTGGTAGAATTATAATTTATTATTTTATATGATGCCTTAATTACAAATTGTTCTTGCTTTCATAAAATATTTGACTGAATGTTATATAGTTTGAAATATTTTCCATTTTTAATGTTTTGTTATGGAACAAACCTATTAACTTTATATGACTAGAAAAAAAAATCGCATTGATATGGTGCAATTATATTAAGATTCATTTACATTAATAATATTTGATAATCAATTACAAAAAAAAAATGGTAATCAAGACATTCAAAAGCTAACTACTTAATTAACGAGTATGCTATGAATGATAATGTTAAATGTTTGCTATAATATTTTCTTATGATAAATAGATCGAAATTTGAGTAATTTTGTAATAATAATAGAAAGAAATTTTGCAAAATAAAAAATATACAAGAAATCAGAGTAATTTATTTAAAAAACTATAAGCATATACATACATACATATATACATACATACATCTATATAGTCATCAAATAAAAAAAAAATTAAATCAATATCTACACTGAAATTGGTGTTTTTCAGGCACGAATTAAGAAAATGAAACAGTTGAATAATATTAATTAATTAACAATGTATACGGATTAATTATCAAACTACGTATATATATGCTTACTCAATAGTAATTGATAACATTGAAAATAAACTTGATATTTAAAAAATATTTTTATAAAATATAAAAAAACAAGTTATCAAAATGGATTTGTTGTGTACAAAACGCCATTTCACCTTACATAAGCAACGTTATACTTTCTTTAATCTTTCACTTTCCCACTTCTACTTGTTCTAAACTTCTCTTTTCCCTTTCACTTTCAGTAGAATATGATACTCTAATTCTTGAAACACTTCCCCCACAATACCCCCACTATTGTCTTTATTCAACCAACGGATAAAATTACAATCTTAATTTCTTCTCTTCCTTCTTGAAGTGTTCAAATTTAATTTGTTATGTTTTTAAAATATGTTTTTGATATTCAATTTTATATTTTTGTCAAACGTGGCATTAAATTATATTTTTATAAAAAAAATAGTTTCTGTAAATATTACTTAAAAAGTGCCCACTAACAGAACTGATATTTTATAAGCTACACCGTTGAAATGTTCTCGAGTATTTATTTTGTACCATTAGAGCTATATATGCACCATATATCAACAAAAATATCCCATTGGTTTGATCATTTTTGCCAATATTAAACATAGAAGTCAAAAATATTACAGCCAGGCAATCCACACACTTATAATCAAGGGCGGACCGAGGGGGTTAGGATGGGCGGCCACCCCCTAAAATTTGAAGAATTTTTCTTAACATAAGTATAATGTAAGAAACTTTCACTTTTCCTCTTCATTAATATGAATTAATTTTCTCCCACGCAGAATTTATAGAGCTTCTTTATATTCTTAGGTCCTATATCTATTGAAATTCCTCTAACTCTGAATGCATTTTTTCTCCCTCAACGAAAGTTAAGGAAATGAACAAAACAAAAAAATAATATGAAAGAGTGCAGTTCAAATTCTTGTTGGCGCAGACCTGGTGGTAACAGTTAGCATATGGAATTAGTATTAAATTATGCGAAAAGATCTTCTACAAATTTTTTTTTACAAATTACTCTAAGAGCCTGTTTAGATCCTCTTATTTTTAAGTTAGAACTACTTATAAGCTAAAGCTAAAAAAAAGAGCTTAAAAAAAGTTAAAAGCTGTTTGGTCATTACAAAAAAAAAATAGTTTAAAAGTTATTTAAAAACACATATTTTAAGAAAATTATCTCTATATCTATCTTTATAACACTTCATTTAAAAAAAAAACACATAATTCAAGAAAAACAGATAATAGTTAAAAAAAAAATTTCTCACATGAACTTTTAGCTTTCGGCATTTTTCTTCATTATAAAAAAAAAAAGTTTTTCATTATAAGAACTTTTCTCAAAACATGTTTGGCCTAGATTATGCTTACAAGTAGCTTCTAACTTAAAAAAGAGAGAATTCAAACAGCACACATATCTAATTATTCGTATTTTGACCTCTCATATACTATGTTTGAAGAGAGAACAAATATTTAATTTTTAACGCCACACATAAAAAATTAATGGGTCCACCACCGCTTATAATGAGGCATCAGTGCATGGGAATCTAAGGATTCTAAACAAGGAAGCCCCGCAACGTGCAAATATCATTTTTTTTCCCATTTAATGTGAAAAGAGTAACATTTTTCCTTATTAATTCAAAAACTAAATATTTTGCACAAATCATGCTTCAACATATGTGTAATTTAATTGCTTATATTTTATACACACCTTATCGTATTATTTTGATAAAATATTTACTTTTTGAATCAATAATGAAAAATATCTCACTTTTTATCATTATTATATTCAAAAGGCCTACAAATATAGATGCAAGTTAAACACCGCTCTTGCCTAAACTATGGAAAAAAAAATTGGGAAAAACTACTGTTATATTACGTATGGTAAATTTATCTTCTATACACCCTTCGATAACTGTGTCACTTTTTCTTTTCTTTTCTTTTTATTTTTTAAGTGGTGGAACCCATAAATTTATCTCTATAACATGAGATAACTTATCTCCTTTAACATGAGATTAATAAAACCCAAAGAATAAATGATTACCACTATCTGGAATGGAATATTGTCCAATAGATACACCACGTATGCAGAAGCGCAAAGTGAAGATATACTATTTCCACTTTCTCAGACAAAAAATAGACCAGGGGAAGCCTGTACCAGGACCTCGTACCAGAACAACTAGCCCGAACGACAGGAACGGAAACAATTGATTCGTCCAGTATAGGAAAGAAGTGTACGATAAGTTTTTCTTAATTTACAACTTTTTATTCGAATTATATATATATATATATATATATATATATATATATATATATATATATATATATATATATGATTTTATGTTTCTTATGTTGCATGAGACAACTTGTCTCATGTAACACATAAAAAATAATCCATTTTTTTTTCTCTCTCTTCCTTTTTAGTGGGTCCCACCCATTTTTGGTGTGTTGCATGAGATAAGTTATCTCATGCAATATAAGAAAAATAAAACCTATATATATATGGGGCAGGATATTCTTACACCGGTGTAAGAATTAGAAGTCTTACACTCAAGTTTGACCATTAATCCACGTGTATCTAATGGTTCACATTACTAAAAAATTAGAGCCCTTAGATATAAGTGGAATCAATGGACAAGATTGAGAGTGTAACTTAAACTGGTGAAAAATGATCCTGACCATGTATGTATATATATATATATATATATATATATATATATATATATAGGATAAAATTACACCGGTGTAAGAATAATAATTCTTACACCAAATCTTAACCGTTGATTTTCGTGCATCCAATGGTTGAGATTTATTGAGAATTAAAAATTAATTAATGAATGAGACATAATAAATCTTAACCGTTAGGTGCAAAAAATTAATGGTTAAGATTTGGTGTAAGACTTATTCATCTTACACCGGTGTAAGATGATTCTGCCCCATATATATATAGAAGAGAGATATTCTTACTACCAAAATCTTCTACTACCAACTTACTACCTATCTACTCACCATTGAATCAAAGAGAGAGAATGCTAAAAAAAATTTGAAAAAAGAGAAAATGTTGATTCAATGGTAATTAGATAGGTAGTAAGTTAGTAGTAGGAAATTTTGGTAGTAAGAATATCCTTCCTCATACATATATATATAGGGTTTATCATCTATAATTTAACATGACCAGAAAAAATTTTCTACACTCACAATATTTTGTGGGGCCCGCAGCAAAAAAAAAAACTCTGACACGCAAAACGAATCTCTATAACATAACACAATCACTTTTCCTACAACATAACTCTTATAAAACCCATATATATATATATATATATATATATATATATATATATTTATTGGGATAAACAATTCTACAACCACTTTAGATAAGCTTATCTACACCTAAACCCAAAACTACGTCGTTTTTATTAATAAAAGGTGTTTACGTAATTTTAGGTAAATTAATGAAGGAAGGGGTGTTTCAGTAAAATGTATATGATAGAAAAATAAATAAAAAATTACAAAACCAACCTTCATTAATTCACCTAAAATTACGTAAACACCCTTCATTAATCAAAATGACGTAGTTTTGGGGCTAACCGTAGATAAGCTTATCTAAAGTGGCTGTAGAAATGTTTTTTCCTATATATATATATATATATATATATATATATATATATATATATATATATAACGAGTGTAAGTATTGATTACACTCGTTACGTAAAATGAGTGTAATCAACTTTCTATGGCTATGTTGCTCTGATACCATAAAATATAACAGCCTGTTACGTACCGGTATTGTTAACATTGATTATGATATTAAGCGCAGTTATAATCACAACAATTCATTTACAAAAATGCGAGTGAACTTTTTCCTTTTTATTACGCGAGCATTTAAAACAATAAAAAGCGTAATAAATAAAAACTGTGACTATAACTATAAACTCTTTGCGGAATACTCGTTTAAACTACTTTTATAATTCATTTAACTTATTACAAGTCCCTAAGGGGTCCCCATAAACCCATTTAGCTAATTTCTCAATTTTACGTTTTCTACCTATCGAACATGGTTCGGTCTCTGAATTTCTGCGGACGCACCGTAAAAAACCAGTCCTTCATCTCTTACTATCTTTTTTTCTTACTTAATTACCTTTCTAGGAAGCTATCACACGAGTTGTTTCGATCTCGTTTGCTCCAGATATCGCCGTTTGAAGTTGGACAAGTAAAACTGCCAGCCAACCCCAAAACAGCTCTAAACATCCCTCACTCCACGAATTACTGAAGAAAATCCACTCAACCAATTGCTCTCAAATTTTTATACAACAAATTAGACACCTCAATCTTCGATTTGATATATCATACACCTAATTTGACCCAAAAACGGAGCGGGAATAAATTTCTCAAAACTGGTCCAGCATAGCCCCCAAGTGTAGGGCAAACAGGGCAGCTGTTTTCACTGCCCTCTCAAGGCCAGCGCCCAGCTCAAAATCTCATATTTTACCACAGTGTAGAGGGTACTACAAGCTTCAAAATGGCGTATGGTACATCCCTAACGGACTTCTGTGGAGAGAGATATGTTCTCCCAAAGTTCGCCTAAAAACTGCCAATTTCTAGAAAAATTCGCCAGAGTTTCCTTTGTTTTTCCAACATTTCCCAAATTTGTACAAGTGGTCTATGACCTCAAATGGTACCTAATATACAACAATTCCATATCATATACAGTAGTATACATGCATGATCCATAACTCTATATATATCACATTAAAAGGTGGCTGTGTGTCATAACTACAACATCCTACATCAACCTACATAAACATAATACATCATAGTGTACATATAAATACAACAGACTCCCAAAATAAGCAGGTAACATCCAGGCTCAGATCTACTCCTCAACCACGGGACTCTTGCCCCGAGAGCGATTGTCATCTGCTGCGATACCTGAAATATGTCCCCATAACACGGGGTGAGAATGAATCTCAATAAACTTGGGGTTTATGGAGCAGTCTCCACCCAAGAGTCCACTTCATGCCAGAAAATATCAAGTACCAAGACATAGATAACACCATATAATCCATATTAGAATTTCTGTATTATATATATTTTCTAATAATTCTCATTTATTCTTATAACGTGCTTTCTTATTATCTTAATTATGTTCATGTCTTATGTATAAATAAGGCTTCCATCTTATATTCGTAATATTGTATCATATTCAATAGCATACTCATAATGATCAGAGAACTAAAGTTTCCTCGGCTATATACACCGTGTTCATATCCATAAATGTTTCCACTGTTCAGAAAACCATAACTTACACTTCCAAGGCTTTATCTCATTGAAGATCATATCATATTAACTTGTCATAACATAAATAATGTGATATGCATGCTTTATATGAATGCAACTACGCAAAGTATCAATATTAATAACAATTATATCCATACGGAAACCATAATCGCCACTGATCATGGCGGAACAACTAAAGACAGAGAAGACTCCTAAACCGAAAGCTTACCTGAATGCTTTCCGTTTCTATCACTTGTTTTACACGAAGACTATGAACTTAGCTATCCATGTGTAGTCCGTCTCACAGGGTTCGAATTTCTGGGATTCACACCTCTTGCTTTTCACTGGTACCATAATTAACGTACCATTAATAACAGTTTATCACATTATTTTCTTTAAGTAACCAATATTCTTTCGGTTACAAACGTTCGTTAACTTAGTGATTCCAACATTCCTTTATTTATTACAATTCATGGCATACAAGGTCTTACTCTTAATTCACAAGTCATAATAAACCCTTAACCGGCTAGTTCAACCACTAATACCCATACATATTTTTAACTCATTAGACTTACATACACTGTTACGGTCTACAAAACATAGACAAACAATTCATATAAGCTCATTCTAATTCATTTCTCTTACTAACCAAAATCATACATATGTAATTTCATCAAGTTTAATTAGCTTAACTCTTGTGAAAGCATTCACACACTATAGTTCCATTAACTTGACATAAAACTAACATCAATTTCCTTAGCCATGTAATACATATTGGTCGAATAGTTACATATACATATACTCATGGATTTACCATTTCATCTTAGTTAATTAATGCTTCATTTTACGAACAATTGCAAAGGAACCTCATATACTCATAATATTAATTAACACCATTCCATGGCCTAAATACATGTATAGCCGAAATGTGTCCATGTAAGTTCCACCACAATTCATCAACTTTTATATTATAAAACAAGCATTCTTTAAGCATACCTATATGATCAATAATCATTCTTTGCACTACATGGCTGATTGGCCTATTTAATGATTCCATAATTTTCTTTCAAGCTTTCAATCAATTACATCATATTCAAGGAACCTCCAATACCATTTAGCTTAATGACAACATAATTCCATTCGCTTCTATGAAATAGCCGATTGGAACTTATAGAATTTCAAGGATCTTCTCACCACCTCTATTCTTTACTCTTTATTCTCATCAATCTTTAACCAATCATTGAACATGAATTCATATGCATAATTAATCAAACACATCATGTACCTATTTAAACTACCATACCCGAATAGTAACTATAAGACAAATTGAGAATTCTATCAACTTTCATAATTAATATGGTAATCCTCACTAATTATAAAGTGTATGGGTGTGTTGCTTACACTAGAATTCCAAGGGTTTCTTTTAACTTTCACTCAATATATATTCCAAGGGTTATATATATATATATATATATATATATATATATATATATATATATATATATATATATATATATATAACGAGTATTTTAACACACACACACACACACACATATATATATATGTGTGTGTGTTAAAATACTCATAATTTAAAAACAAACTGATTACGTAACTGATTACGAACACAAAATTAGGATTTCTTTTTATAAGAATTTGATCTAGTAGCACCACAGTTTATCTTATAATAAAAGGACGATGATATGTTCCGGGTGAACACAAATGTCAAGCTGCAGGGTTAATAATTGTATCTGTGGAGTGAAGGTAGGGATGACTATAATAGCTCACACTATCAAATTATGTAAACAAGATATGAAATCAAGTTACAAGAAAACTAGTCAAGTTACAAGGGACAAGTATTCATGAGTTAAGTAAGTATGGAAATTGTTACAAGTTAATCATGTGATGACTGATGAACATGATTATTGTAACACCTCATGTGCACCCGGTGTATTAAACATACATATGGTAATGATGCAGCTAAAAAAATACGGAAATTAATTTTTTCTTTCCAATTATGATATCATCATTAATTAACCAAGTGGATTACTTATTCATTTTCAAAATATTGTCTGTATGTAAATTGCAATAATAACCAACTGAATAACCTCATTATATAAATAACTGTGTATCTAGTCACGGAACTACAATGCGTAGACCGGACAATATCCTGATACATTATACAACTTGTAAGAACCTGCACCGTTAATTTAGGAAATTAATTAAATAAATAGGAGATTAAAGAAATAATTCCATAATTGACATTGAATAATTATTAGAAGACTTAAATAATTATAGTAAGTGCTTAATAACACTGAAAGTCGCTTTTCTGACAAAAAGTGCAGATACCGGTTCTGCCTCACGATGTAAATATGTACCGATGAAGTATCTCGAAAAATTATAATAAGTGCATGAATATTCCTTGAATAATATTTAGGACTAGTATAACAAGTTTCGAGTTGAAATAACAAGAAATGGTGTCATAACTAATACTGTCAGAGTGGAAACGCGTACCAAAAAAGTGTTGCAAAAAATTAAAATTAAAATATGAAAAATCTTAGAAAAATGGCTAGGTTCAGAATATGAAGTTTGAGATTAAAATGATAAGCGTAGCTATTAATGCTAATATTGCGCGATTAACTTAAGTGCACCTATCAATACAAAGGACACATGATCCTAGGTCACTTTTCTTCATCCTTTTCGCGGCATTTTTGAACCCTTGTGTGGCAGCCACCTTCCTCCACCATTTCCCCTCCATTGGAGCACCAAGAGACCACCTTTTCTCTTTGTTTCTTCACAAAAGTTCCTTGTGTGAGTGTGCTATAGTCTTGGGTGGGCGAAAGTCTTGGCATTTCTGAGTTGTGAAGTCAGTTTTGGGTGAGTGAGGGTTGCTGACTTGTGGTGAGGTGTTGTGGGAGTCTTGTGATTGGTTTTTGAAGCTTCAAGGTGCCATCTTGGTAGAGAAAGGATCAAGCATTGGTCACCATTTCGTGGCTTTGTAGAACCAGACTTTTGGGACATATTTGAGAGCTCCAAGAGCACATCTTTCTGCTGTTTTGAGACCTCCATAGGTATACCTTGATCATTCCTCTTGAAATCCATGATTTTAGCTTGTTTAAGTCACTAAATGAGGGAACTTTGATTAATCAAGTTAAAGTGGTTAATTTATGCATGTTTAATGCTTTGGGACTTCTGTTTTTGAGAAAAATCAGACCTTGGATCATTAGGAATCTTTCCCACCTCGGATTATGCAGAAATCTGCTGCAGAATTCTGTTCTGTACGCATTGGAATTGATTCCCTTCCGTAGGGAATCGATTTCCAAGTGCAGGAATGGATTCCCCATGTTTGGGAGTCGATTCCAATTGTGACAACAACGACCTAGTTTAGTAAAATCATGATATCTCGAGCTACAGAGCTCCAAATTGAGTGGGGTTTTGACCTATATAAAGCTAACACATAGAGCTACAATCCTGTAAACTTTTATAGCCATTGGATTGGTCTTAGTGTTAGTTTGAAGTTGCAACTTGATTGCCGAAAATTCAGTTTGCAGCAGTCACTCCGATTGAGACATAAAACATATCATCGGAAACCTTAAGATGTCTAGTTTAACATAGTAAAATATTAGAATATTTCATAAAGAGATGAAATTTAAATCTTGAAAATGGTAAAGATAGTTTAGTGCTTGTGGCTTCGGAAAGAGCCCGCAGTAAGCGAAACGAAAAAGAAATAATGTTCATTTTAAATCTGAAAAACTATGATATGTTTATTGATAGTAGGAATGAAAAACAGATCTGTGACCTTGCTGGACACTATTACTACTTGTGACCCTTTGGACACCGAGTCGTGAGGGAGGGTTTAGCTTGTGAGGTAAGCTTTCGTGTCCTTGGTTTAGCCATTGTTAGTTCCACATACCCCATGGGGGGATGGTTTATATGCATGATGTGTTTTCATGTATTGATTTTGAGATGCTATTGAGCTGTTAAGTGCAAATACCTTATGGTATGTATGTGATGTTTTGCCTAGATAATAAGCCTGAGTATGTAGCATACGATATGGTGATCCTATGGGCAGGTACGGCATTGTCATGTACTATGTGGGTTGTAGACGTACGTACATCCTGCATTTCTCTAGCCAGTAGAACAGATAACACACATGACATGATTATATGCTGCATTGCACAGATTTTGGAACTTATACTGTTTACTGTTTTAGAACTTATATTGCACATGTAAGTGAGCTTGGGGTGGAGAAATCCTTGAGGACCCCTTGTCATACTGAGATTTCTTTTTAGAGATCTTACCCCACGTTTGGGGCACCATTTTCAGGTTCAAGTAATGCGCGGGTTGAGACCTCTAGCGGTAGGAGGCCGAAGCTTAGCTGATTTGCATGCTGATTATGATGATGTACATGTTTAGTGATTATGCTGATTTTCATTACCATGTTATTTGTGTTGAGACTCTGTTAGGCTTGTTGCCTTATTTGGTGAGCATGGGATTGTCCATGCCTTAGCTGAAAATGTGCCCCAACACGAGGTCAGATCTCTAAGACTTTGTTTCGGAGTTTGGAGGGGAAGGGAAGAAAGGGGATACAAGGAGGAGGGAGGGGAAGGAAGGGAAGGGAATTGGAGGGTATTCCCTTCCCTTGTTTGGGAGTTAAAAAAGGGCAAGGGAGGAAAATGAAGGGTTAATGAGATATTTTTACCATTTTACCCTTTTTAAAATTAATATATTTATTATATTTTACAAACTAAATTAAATTTAAAATTTCTAACAAGAATATTTTTGTACTTTTCACAATATTTAAAAAAGATAATATTTTTTATGAAATTTCTACGCTGCGAGCTACAAAAAAATTTCGTCAGAATACTCTTCGTCGAAAAGTGACGGAAATTTTTCTCCGATGAAAATTTTTACAAAAAAAAATTTTCTATCGAAATTTAGTTTCTGGCAAAAGTTTTGACGAAAATGATTTCCTCCATGAAATGCTTTAAACGTAAAAAATATTTCATCAAAAATTTTGACGGAATGTTTTTCGTTCAAAATTTCGATGGAAATGTGTTCTGATGAAAATTTTGACGGAAATTGTTTTGTCAAATATTTTGAGGGAAATGTTTCATTCGAAACTTTCGACGATTCAGTAAAAAAATTTGATAGAATATTTTTTTCGTCAAACATTTTAATCGAAATATTTTTCGTCAATTTTTTTTTACGGAAAAATTTTCTGTTGAAATTTTTTGACAGAAATGTGTTCCGTTGAAAATTTTGATGGAAATATTTTTTATCAAAAAATTTGACGGAAATATTTTCCATCGAAAATTTTCGATGAAAATGTGTTTCCTTAAATATTCGACTGAAATTTTTTGTCAAAAAGTTTAGCGAAAATATATTCGTCGAAAACTTTTGACGGAATGTAAATTCTGTATAGAATTTTGGTGAAACTTTTCGATGGAGATGTGTTTCGTCAAATTTTGGACGAAAAGATTTTCGTTGAAAGTTTCAACGGAATTTAGATTCGTCAATAGTTTTGATGAAAAAAATTTGACGTATGTGATTTTCATCAAAAATTTCATCATTATTTTTGTCGAAATATGTTTCGTCGATAAATTTTGTCGGTATTTGAGATTTTTCTAAAAATGTCACATTTAAAAATGATTCACATTTATGTAATTTTTACATTTTAATGCTAAGGGTAGATAAGTAATTTTTAATATTTCCCCCCTCAAACCCCCCAAATTGGGGGAACTTTAATTTTAGGAAGAAGGAGGGTTTTGGAGGGTTTAGTAAAAATCCTCAATTCCTTCCCCTCCTTTTTTTAAACTCACAAACAAGGGGAGGGCTTACTAGAACCCTACCTTTCCTTTCCTTCCCCTTCTAAAACCAACTCCCAAACAAAGCCTAAAAGAAATATCAGTAAGACAAGATGTCCTCAAGGATCTCTCCACCCCAAGCTCACTTACATGTGCATTATAAGTTCCAAAATAGTATAACAATATCATCTCGAAAATCTGTGCAATGCATCATATGTCCATGTCATGTGTGTATGCATCCTACTAGCCAAAGAATAATAATGTAGGGATTACATACGTCTACAACCTACAGTACAAGGAACACCGCTTGTGCCTCACCCACGGAGTTGCCATCTTGTATGTCTCCACATACTCAGTGTAACAACCTGTTACGTATCGATATTGTTAACATTGATTATGATATTAAACGCAGTTACAATCATAGCAATTAATTTATACAAATGTGAGTAAGCTTTTTCCTTTTTATTACGCGAACATTTAAAACAATAATAAAGTGTAATAAATAAAAGTTGTGACTATAACTGAAAAATCTTTGCTGAACAATTATTTAAACTGCCTAAATATCATACAACACTCCTCTCAAGTCACCAAGGGCATGTTTGGTGCATAGTATAGGATAAAGCCTGATAGTATAAGGCCTGATAGTATAAGACCTGATTGTATAAGACCTGATTAAATTTTAATTCTATCTAGCGTTTGGTATGCTATTGTATAAAATAATATCCTTCAATATTTTAAAAATTAATATATTAAAAAAATTTATTTTAATATATAAATATTGAAATGATATATTAGTTCTTGGGAATTGTACTTGTAAGCAATATTAATACATCAACCCCTTATCATGCCTAATCCACCACTCCTAGGCTTGATTAAGTTATACATCATTTTGATGTATAAGGGGATCCTGCTATATAAGCTTATACTATATGATGGTCACACCAAACAACTGAAAATGTCATAACGTATAGTTTAAGCTTATACTATCAGGCCTTATACATCACACCAAACAGGCCCTAAGGGGTTCCCCTAAACCCACTTAGCTAAAATCTCACTTTTATGTTTTCTACCTATCCGAACATGGTTCGGTATTTTAATTACTGCGGATAAATAACATGCCACGAACCTCTCATCATTTAGTATGTTATTCTAGACTTAATTACCTTTCTAACTAGATATCACACGAGTCATAAAGTTCTCGTTTGCTCCGGATATCACCGTTTGAAGCTGGACAAGCAAATCTACCAGCCAACCCCAAACAGGGCTCCGAACAGTCCTCACACTCTCAGTGATTCTGGAAAATCCACTCAACCAATTTCTCTCAAAATTTTATACAGTAAGCTAGACACTTCAAGCTTCAATTCGACATACCATTCACCTAATTTTACCAATAAATGAAGCGGGAATAAATTTCCCAAAAACTGCCAGAGACAGCCCCATGTGCAGGGGCGTTCTGGACAGTCCGTGTTCACAAGATTCTACAGGACATCTTCGTTCTCCTTTGGTTCTCAAAATCTGACACAACCTTAATGAAACAACAACAATATACAACATAATTCCTCCAAAATAAAATGTGATAAACATAAGCTAAACTTAGACAAAATATGTCATGAACAACGATGATACAATGCATAAGTCTAACTCTTCATACAGGGTTCATGCCCTAAGTCTAGCCTAGGCCCAATGGCCACAAAATGCAAAATGGCTCTATGTCCAAGCTCAACCTACAGGCCTCTTTGCCTGCCGCTCTGACTCCACTAGCACTACTTGAAATAAAGTCCCCAAAATGGGGTGAGATATACGAATATATCTTAGTAACCCAGAGGTTCTGGAGAATACTCCGCCCAATGGCTCACTTCGATGCATATCAACAACATAATAAAACATTTAAAATGGGATAAAGCAAGAGATTTAATGAAGCAGGGAAGCATAGGGAATTAAAATACGGCGAAGCTGGAATGGTCAATGCCAAAGCCACGCAACGTCCAGCCTATTGGCCTCGGCATATAGCATACGGGTTTCAAACCAAGGAGTGTTCCTAGAACATCAACCAAGGCACCCTCCATCCACATACATCCGAGACTTCCTAGTGTGCTCCTCTACGGATCACACACCACGAACCCAAGTCAACTGGAACTCCCTTATGGAGACCTATCCAGTGGAAGTCCGTAACACCCGAAGGCAACTGTCTACTGGCCAGAGACTCGGTACATCCTATGTACCACTATAAGAACCCGCGCCGCTATTTAAGGAAATTAATTAATTAAATGTGAGAATTAGGAAATAATTCCATAATTGACTCTAATAATTATTATGAGGCTTTAATAATTATAGTAAGTGAGTAATAATGCTGAAAGTCGCTTTTCTGATGAAAAGTGCAGATACCGGTTATGCTACCCGGTATAAATGCGTACCAGCAAAGTGTCCCGGAAAATTATAATAAGTGCATAAATATTCCTAGAATATTATATAGGACTAGTAAAACAAGTTTTAGGTCAAAATAATGAGAATTGGTGCCAGAACTGATACTGGCTATGGAAAAGCGCATACCGGAAAGGTGCTGCGAAAAATAAAATAAAAATATGATAAATCTTAGAAAAATGAGTAGGTTCATATTCCAAAGTTTTGGATCAAAATGCTAAGCGTAGCAATTAGCGCTAATACTGTGCGATTAAGACTAAGTGACCTATATATACAACTTTTGCACAAAATCCTAGGCATTTTTACTATTGATTTGTGACCTTGGAGGCTGACCAGCCTTTGTGCACTATTCCATTGCCTTCCTTCCTTCCTCTTGTGAGCCTTGAGTGCCATTTCTCTACTATTCCTTCACCAAAACACCTTGAGTGGGTGAGGACTTGCATTGGGAGTGAGTAGGAGACTCCATTTCTGAGTTTAGGTTCTGAGTTTTTGTGGTTTTGAAGGCCGAGTTCTTGGTTCACTTGGTGAGAGCATTGGTCTTAGCATTTTGAGTTTGAAGGAGTGATCTTTGGTGCCAAGAACCTACCTTTGATCACCATTTTCGTGGTTAAAGGAAGTCAGAATTGAAGAACTGAGTTCTGAGCTCCAAGAGCCTCCCTTTCTCTGTTTTGAAGCTTGGGTAAGTGTTACCAACCATTGATCATGAGTTTTAATGTTAAAAAGAGGTGTCTTGGCATGTTTAATGGGTTAAACTAGTAACCAACTAGTATATGAACCTAAATGGACTTAAAAATGCATGCTTGGACGTTGGAATGGATTAAAAATGGAACCTTGGGAGTGATACTTCGCAAAATGCAGAAACTGCATTCTGTCGCGAAATATCCATATATGATATCCGGATATTGATATCTGGATATGGGCTCTGAGATATCCGCATATGGATATCCGGATACGATATCCGGATACGCATATCCGGATATTGATATCTGGATACGATATCCGGATATTGATATTCGAATATGCCCCTGACATATATCCGGATATTCTAGGTTTTCGATGAACAGTAAGGTACTGTTCATACAAAACTATATTATGGGTTTGTGGACCTTAGTTTGATGAAGTTGAACTTTTGTAATAATTAAATATAAGCCAGAACCTATGTGTTTAAGGGCTTGTGGCCTTGTGAGAAGCCTAAAGACATGAAACGTAAGAAAAAAGGCGTTGTCTTTATGGGTATGCTTATAGAGTATGGATATTGATATTGTTGTTGGTCCGAAACAGATTGTGATTCTGTTGTGTGTGGACCTTGAGCTGTGTGGACTCCTGGCATTGGATAGTTAGCTTGCAAGGTAAGCTTTCGTGTCCTCGGCTTTGCCATTGTTGGTTCCACCATGTCCCATGGGGGGATGTTTATATGCATGTTGTGTTTTCATGTATTGATATTTGAATTGCTATTGAGCTATTATGTGAATGCCTTATGATATGCATGTGGTGTTCCACCTAGACGGAACTCCTGAGTATGTAGCGTCATACAAGATGGTACTTCTGTGGGTGGGTGCAAGTAGCGTCTTGCACTACTTGTAGGAGATAGACGTATTCCTGCATTTCTCTGGTCAGTAGAATAGTAATGGCACACATAACATGATTATCTGTTTCATTGCATTATTTTGGAACTTATATTGTTTAAACTATTTTAGAACTTATATTCCACATGTAAGTAAGCTTGGGGTGGAAGATCCTTGAGGACCCCTTGTCTTACTGAGATTTCTTGTTAGAGATCTCACCCCATATTTGGGGCAACATTTCAGGATCAGGTAATGCTGGGGTTGAGACCTCAGGCGACAAGAGGCCGGAGCTGAGTTAGATATTGCTGTTTATATGCTGACATGTTGGATGCTGGATATGCCTGTTGCTATTATGCTTTTAGCTTCATTTATGATTATGTTGTTGTTGTTGAGACTGTTGTTGGGCTTTGTTGCCTTATTTGGTGAGCATGGGTATTGTCCATGCCACATTGACTTGACTTTATGTTTTCAGACTTGAGTTGTAATAATGTATCAGGATATTGTCCGGGCTACGTGTTGTAGTTCTGTGACTTAGATACTCACTTTATTATGTCTATTGAGGTATTTCAGTTAGCTGTCCTTTGCAATTTACATACAGGCGATGTTTTTATGAAAATGACTAAGTAATCAACTTGGCTAAGTATAATGACGTCATAATTGAATTAAAGAAAATTTATTCCGCATCTTAATTAAGCGTGGCTTAATACGATGACATGTTAACAAACTGGGTATACACGGGGAGTGTTACATTTTATGGTATCAGAACACTTTCTTGGGAAAAGCCTATATGTGTTGCAATAACTTAGGATGTTTGTTGTGAGTCTGTATCTTGTGTTCTCTCTGTTTGGTTTTATTATGATAATGCATATGTGACCACATTGCGTGGGCCTGATCAAATCATTCCTTGTGTAACTTGTGCAGAGTCATGGTACAACCTAGGAGGAACCAAGGTAATAATGAGGGTCAACCTGATCCTGTCCTGGCTGCATTGGCTGAGATGCAGGCAGCCCGACAAGCCGACTAGGAGGCCATGAGAATGGAAAAACAGGCCATGCTGGACGCCATCAGATAAGCGAACAGGAAGGCTACTGAGGATATCTTGGAGGAAAACCGCATGGCGAACATGACTATGATGATAGTCATGTTAGAGGAGATGAAGGCTAGTCCTGCTGTTGGCCAGTTTCCTCCGCCACCACCTCCACCTCCACCTAGTCTTCAAGACGACGGTCAGAGTCAGATGGGGGAGGGCAGTCATCTTACGGGAGCGATGCAGACTGTCCCTGTGCTTGTTGAGGATAGAGACGAGATCGACCGTTGGCTGAATATTTTTCGTAAGCATAAGCCACCTTCATTTGATGGGCCTTCTGATCCCATTGCTACTGCTAGATGGCTCCAGGCCCTGGACAAGATATTCAGGGTGATGCAGTGTACAGACCCGCAGATGCTTATGTTTGCCACTTACATGCTGGAGGGTGATGCCCATGAGTGGTGCACAAACACCTCGCATGCTTTTGAGATGCAGGGTCATGTGATGACATGGCCATTCTTTGAGGATTGCTTCCTTGGCAGATACTTCCCTTTGGATGCGCAGGAGAGGAAACAGGGGGATTTTGACAGTTGGTGCAGGGTTGGTTGTCGGTTGATGAGTACTTGGCCAATTTTAATGAGTTGGTCAAGTTTGCGCACTTTCGGATGGTGATGCCTACTCCGACATTTTTGGCTGCTAAGTTCCGCAGAGGACTTAATGAGGTGATTGTTGATCATATTGCTGGAGCTGCATCCAGAGGCTTTGGTACACTGGTTCAACAGTGTAAGGACATTGAGGATGTTTGCATTGTGAGCAAGGCCAAGAGGGCCAAGGTTGATGAGACGCCGGGAACTGGTGGTTCCACTTCCTGGAGGAACAGGAAGTTTGCTGGTAAGGGTATAACACCTCACAATTCTAAATTAAGTATTAAAACACTAAATGAGCAATTAAATGAAGAACTAGTGAAAATCATGAAGATTAGGCCAAAATACAAAAAAAGGGCAAAACAATAATTAGCCAACACACAACCCTAGGAAGATAAAACTGAGTTGAAGGTCTCAGATGATAAAAATAACCCTGGAAATGGATTCAGAACAAAAAATCGAGTGGACAGGCAAGTTTCAGAAAAATCAGTGAATAGTATTTTTCGCGTGTAAAAATACTGCGGTACGATTGCACCGTAAAATGTGCCGATTGAGTTTTGAGCTCTAGGTTTCAAATATGAGTTATAAATGGTGTATTGAGTTAGGAAATATGAATTCTGGTAAAATTTGATGGAATTAAGTCAGTTTGGAGAAGCGTGCCAACGGCGAGCGCAATAGCTTAAAACAGTGTTTTCTCCGAACGACCGAAAACCTCCGGATTCATCTGATCAAGTATGATTAAAGGACATTAGTTAATGTTAAAAATTAGAAATTCTAAATAGGTTGTGAATTTTTGGACGTTTAGTGAGAATTCGGATGAATTTTAAATCGCGTGAGGTGGCGTGGGACCCACCCCACTTAAACCACTTAAGCCACATCACCCTAGGACACTATTCATCATCATTTTACTCCTCCCTCATGAGCAAACCCGCAGCCCCTTTTCCCAAAACACCATTTCCACTTCAAATTTTCATTTCATCATAACTTAGTCATTTTAGCACCAAATCAAGTGATTCTTGTCTTGAAACTTGATGGAAAACACCTTCTAAAGCCATCGGTAGTACTCTTGAGCCTTGAATCCGTTTGTGTGAGGAGATCTGCGCCAATTACAACAGCGATTTTGGGGAGAAATTTTGTGTTCTTGGAGCTTCGAAGTGCTCCAATGGTGGAGTATAGTTAGGAGGAGTCTTGTACCTACCATTTAGGTGAGTGTTCTTTCATTTTAATTGGTTGAATGTGATGATTTGATTTTGAGGCCTAAACCTTGCATGGTTGATGTGTGATGTTAGAGAGCTCAATTGGAAAATGTGTATTAGATGATAATGCCTTAGAATGATGTATTAAAGCTAGAAATGCCATGAGAATCTTAAGTGGAAAACATGATTTTTTTAACTTAGTGAAATTTTGAGTTCATCACTTTGAAATTTGAAATTTAGTTGGGCTTTGATTGGTGAGTTGTTGAATGAGTGTAGGTTGATAATATGAGATTGTATGAGATGTGGAATGGTTGAAAATTGAAAGAAAATCCTTTGGCATTCCATAGGGAACAATTCGGATATTGAGGGATTTTAAGGATTTGATGTTGTGGACATTGTAGGAATGATGTAAAATATATTAAATGGTAGTTAGATGGGTTGTGTTTTGATTGGAAAGTGGAAGAACCAATGAAAAATAATAAGTTGTGTCATTTGACATAAAAGAACCTAGAGGGAAATATTTAGCAAAACGATGCGTAAAAGACGTAAAACGGAAAATGGTGATTGAACTAGCCTTTTGGCAACCTAAGGATGAGTAATAAAATGAGAGAGAAAATTTAGAAAAATAAATCTCAAATTAACACTACTATGGCCGAACCATCAAGGAGGATGGGGAGGATTTCGTGTTTTTCGCCTTTTGATGAAAATTGACGTATACTGATGGCTGTATATGATTGCATAGGTTGTCGTACGTCGACTTGAATCCTGAACAGTGAATCAGTGGATTGCCCTTGGTCCTGGACCAAGTGGGTTGAGGTAAGTGATTGGACCAATGCATGTATAATTGTGAATTAGCATGTATTGTTTGAGTTTTAAGTGATTGGGAATGTCCTCTGTGTAGGCATTCCATTGTGTACCAAGTTGAGAATAAGCTGTTGTGGAGCTAAGTGAGAGAACGAATTAAGGTAACCTGTTGGTACTGGGGCTTGTTCCCCTTGTGTGTTCCACCACACCCGCTGAGAGTGATGGTAGGAAATGTGTATGAGTAGTGTAGAACAGCATGAGCATGCATGTAGCATTTATGAGGGTACTTATGTACCGAATCTCTAGCCAGTAGATAGTTAGCCTTCGGGCAAGTTCCGGACTTCCACTGGATAGGTCTCCGAGAGGGAGTTCCAGTTGACCCAGGATCGTGGTGTGTAATCCGGATAGGAGCACACTAGGATGTCTCAGGTGTTGTGGATGGGAGGGGTACCTTGGTTGTGGTTCTTGGAACACACCTTGGATGATACCCGTAGGCTTATATGCCGAGGATGTTGTGTGGTATGGTAGCTACCAACCCGCTTCGTCGTAGTTTGTATTCCGATAATTCCCTTTTTCTCTAAATCCCTTGCTTTATCCCGTTTTAAGTGATGTTGTTTTATATTATTTATATGCATCGAAGTGAACCATTGGGCGGAGTTTTCTCCAGAAACTCTGGGTTACTGAGATATATTCGTATATCTCACCCGTCTCGGGGACTTTATTTCAGGAGGTAGCAGTGGCACAGGAGTGGCGGACAAGAGGCCCATATGATGAATTATGAAGCATTTGTTATTATTTGTTCATGAATATGTATATTGCGTAAGTCTTGTCATAATTGTCATTCTAAGTTTTATGTTGTAAGATGTAAATTCAAGTTATGAGTTGTAAGTTGTAACATGTAAGTTAAATATTGTAATTGTACAATGGATGCATGATGTACTATGATGGAAGGGCTTTAGGCCTATTTTAAGTTTATGATTACTTGTATGATGAAAATATGCATGAAATTGAAGTTGATGATTGAAACTATTTAAGGATTTAAAGTGAGCCATATTGTGTAATAAATATGAACTGTGTTGGGTTGTAAGAGCCCCAAGACATTGCTGGTCCTTGTGTGTGCCACCCAATGATTTATAATGATTATTAAGTACATTTGAGGTCACGTAAATACTAGTGAACATTGGGGATTTTTGTAAACACAAAGGAAACTCTGGCGAATTTTCTGTAGAATTGGCAGATTTTAGGTGAACTTCGGGAGAGCATATCTCCCTCCATAGAGGTCCGATAGGGACATGCCATAAATCATTTTGAAGCTTGAAATGTCCCCTACATTGTATCAAAACCTTAGAATTTTTACAGTTGTGCGCAGCCCTGTGGAGACCATGGAATGTTGCTGCCCTGTTTTGCCCTGCACTTGGGGGCTGTTCTGGTCCGTTTTGACAATTTTATTCCCGCTTCGTTTCTTAGTCAAATTAAGCGTATGATATATCAAATCGAAGATTGAGGTGTCTAGTTTATGGTATAAAAATTTGAGAGAAAATGGATAAGTGGATTCGGTGCAGTAATTCATGGAGTGAGGGATGTGTGGTACTGTTTTGGGGTTGGTTGGCAATTTTGCTTGTCCAATTTCAAACGGCGATAACCGGAGCAAACGAGCTCGGAACCAAGCGTGTGATAGATTTCTAGAAAGGTAATTAAGTAAGAAAGAAATATAGCAAGACATGAGGGACTGAATTTTTACTGTGAATCCACAGAAATTTAGAGACCGAACCATGTTCGGATGAGTAGAAAACGCAAAAGTGTGAAATTGGCTAAGTGGGTTTATGGGAACCCCTTAGTGTATTATAATAAGTAAAGTAAGCTATAAAAATAGTATCGATAAGTATCCCGCAAGAGTTTACAGTTACGATCGTAGCTTTTAATTATTACGCTTTTTATGTTTTCAACTGCTTGCGTAATAATCGGAAAAAGTTTATTCGCATTTTTATAAATGAATTGCTGTGATTATAACTGCGCTTAATATCATAATTAATGTTAACAGTACCGGTGTACAACGGGCCGTTAAAAAGGGCAAGGGCAAATAGTTGGCTGCTAGGCAGGCGCCTGGGCAGTTCAAGAGGACTTCTTCACAGCATGGAGGTTCTACTAGGCCTCATTCTGTCCCTAGATGTTCGGGGTGCAGAAAGGAGCATGTCAGATATTGTGCTACCAGTCAGTTGATTTATTTTCACTGTGGCAAGGAGGGCCACTACTCCTGAGATTTCCCGTCGTTGATGGCAAGAGCTGCTGCAGTTCAGGCAGTTCCACTTCAGATGGTTCCCCTTCAACCTACAGCGACACCTGTGATGCCACCTGCTACTGGGCAAGTCTACACTCTAGATTGTCAGCAGTCAGAAAGAGCTCCGAACCTTGTGAGAGGTACTATTACAGTTGGTGGGTCTTCGGTTGATGTATTGTTTGACTCCGGGGCTACGCATTCATTTATTGCTAGCTCGATTGTTGTGGGGCTTGAGTTGCCCATGTATGTACTTTCTCCACCGTTACGGGTGACCACCGCCACCGGAGAAAGGTGTGATTCTACCACTGTTCATCGCGATGTGGCGTTTTAGTGGAATAGCCGTGAGTTCTCAGTGGATCTGATAGGATTGCCGATGGCCAACTTGGAGATTATTATGGGCATGGATTGGTTGTCCAGAAACTGTGCTTTGATTGACTGTTGTGCCAAGAGATTGGTGATGTCTCCGTGTGGGTTCACAGACATTTCCTCACCGTTCATTTCAGTCTTGTGGGCTAGGAGGGCCTTGAGAGCAGGGGCATTTGGCTATGTGATGTTGAGAGGTTTGGTGAGTGGGACACAGGAGGATCTCACTGGCATTCCTGTAGTGGGGGAATTCCTTGAGGTGTTTACGGAGGAGATTCCTAAGTTTTCGCCACAGAGGGAGATAGAGTTCTCCATAGATCTGTTGCATGGTGTGGGGCCTATTTCATTGGCTCCATATCGGATGTCGCCACCGGAGTTAGCTGAGCTGAAGAAGCACATTGAGGACCTTTCAGGGAAAGGCTTCATTCGGCTGAGTGTGTCTCCATGGGGAGCACCGGTCATCTTTGTAAAGAAGAAAGATGGGACCATACAATTATGCACCGACTACAAATGATTGAACAAGGTGACAATCAAGAACAAGTATCCCCTTCCACGGATTGATGATCTGTTGGATCAGCTTAAGGGTGCTTGTGTGTATTCGAAGATTGATCTCCGGTCCGGATACCATCAGATCCGGGTAAAGACGGAGGATGTTCCTAAGACCATGTTTCGTCCGAGATATGGTCACTATGAGTATCTGGTGATTCCGTTTGGACTCACCAATGCACCTGCTGTGTTCATGGACTAGATGAAAAAGATTTTCTAGCCGTACCTGGATCAGTTTGTGATCGTCTTTATTGATGATATCTTGATATACTCCAAGACGAAGTAGGAACATGCGGTGCACTTGATGATTGTGTTGCAAGTGCTGAAGGAGAAAAAGCTATATGCTAAGCCTTCAAAATGTGAGTTCTGGCTCAAGTCTATGAATTTTCTGGGTCATGTGATATCTGTAGAGGGAGTTGCAGTTGATCCGAACAAGATAGAAGCTGTGCTGGATTGGGAGTGGCCCAAGAAGGTTACCAAGGTGAGGAGTTTTCTGGGTATGGCCAGTTACTACCGGAGGTTAATGAAGGGATTCTCCATGCTGGTATTACCTTTGACTCGCCTCACTCGGAAGGAGACTCCATTTGTGTGGACTCATAAGTGTAAGGAATGCTTTTAGGAGTTGAAGAAGAGGCTGACTACTGCACCTGTGTTGGTCCTTCCTGATCCTGCTGAGGAAATTGAGTTGTATATTGACGCCTCCAGAAAGGGGCTGGTCTGTGTGTTGATGCAGCTGGGTAGAGTCATTGCGTATGCTTCGAGGCAGTTGAAGCCTCATGAGGAAAACTACCCGAATCATGACTTGGAGTTGGCAGCGATCATGTTTGCTTTCAAGATTTGAAGGCATCATCTTTATGATATGAAATTTGCGGTGTTCAGTGATCACAAGAGTTTAAAGTATCTGTTCGATCAGAAGGAGCTGAACATGAGACAGCGGAGATGGATGGAGTATCTGAAGGACTACGACTTTTAGTTGAAGTACCATCCTGGCAAGGCCAATGTGGTAGCTGATGCTTTGAGTAGGAAATCTGTGAGTCTATCCAGTTTGACCATGGGTTATTATGACATTATTGAGCAGTTTTGAGATCTGATAGTGACCTCTTTGTTTTGGGGTGCACTTCTCGAAATAGAGACCGTGTAGATTGAAAATGAGCTCATGGCAAAGATTAAAGAGGCGCAAGTGTAGAGGGAGCGTCTTGAGTATGTGAGGAATCTGGACGGTGTGTCTCGGAATGAGGATGGGTTATTGACCTTTCAGAAGAGGATTGTGGTTCCTCGAGACCCTTTGACTGTGGAGGTTATGGCATAGGCTCATAAGGGCCAATTTACTATCCACCCTGGTGCTACAAAGATGTATCAGGATTTGAAGAGAAATTTCTGGTGGCCGGTTATGAAGAAAGATACAGCAGTTTATGTGTCCAAATGCCTTATATGCTAGAAGGTGAAGATAGAGCACCAGAAACCGTCTGGTAAGCTTCAACCTCTTGAGATTTCGGAATGGAAATGAGATAGTATTTCCATGGACTTCATGGTGGGTTTGCCGAAGACTCAGGCTGGTTATGACTCTATCTGGGTCATTGTGGACAGATTGACCAAGTCTGCCAGTTTTCTTTCAGTGAAGGTGAGCTGCACTACAGAGCGGTTGGCCCGACATATGTTCGCGAGATTCTAAGGCTTCTCGGGGTACCCGAGAGTATCATTAGTGATAGGGACCCTAAGTTCACATCTTGGTTCTGGGAGGTACTGTAGGAGGCTTTTGGTACGCAGTTGGGACTGAGTACAGACTATCACCCTCAGACTGATGGACAGACTGAGCAGACCATCCAGACACTGGAGGACATGTTGAGGGCTTGCACGTTGGAGCAGGGTTCAGCATGAGATAGATACCTTCCATTGGTGGAATTTTCATACAACAATAGTTTTCATTCTAGCCTGGGCATGACACCCTACGAGGCGTTGAATGAAAGGAGGTGTCAGAATCCTACCTGCTGGTCTGAGGTTGGAGATAAAGAGTTGTTTGGCTTGGACTTTGTCCAAGAACCTATCCAGCAGATCCAGTTAATCCGTGAAAGCTGCAGCAGGCGCAGAATCGGCAGAAGAGTTATTATGATGTCAAGCATCGTCCACTGGAGTTCAGTGAGGGCGAGCACGTGTTTGTGAGACTTTCATCTGTCACCGGTGTTGGTCGAGCCCTCGGAGTGAGGAAGTTGAGCCCACGGTTTATTGGGCCATACCAGATCCTTGGTAGAGTAGGACCTATTGCCTACTGGCTTGCCTTGCCTCCAAACTTGGCCAACATCCATGACGTGTTTCACGTGTCTCAGCTTCAGAAGTACGTAGCTGATCCTTCGCACGTGGTGAAATCGGATGATGTGGAGGTTCGGGAGAACCTAAAGACTCCGCTCGGACCACTCAGGATTCTCGATCGTGGCGAGAAGCAGATGAGGAGCAAGACCATTCTGATGGTCAAAGTGCAGTGGACTGGACGAACTCCTGAGGAGTGCACTTGGGAGCGTGAGGATGAGCTTCTCCGGCAGTACCCCGAGTTTCGAGACAGGTATGCTTCTGATTTTGAGGACAAGATCCTTAAAAAGGTGGGGTGAATGTAAGAACCCGCACCGCTATTAAGGAAATTAATTAATTAAATGTGAGAATTAGGAAATAATTCCATAATTGACTCTAATAATTATTAAGAGGCTTTAATAATTATAGTAAGTGAGTAATAATGCTGAAAGTCATTTTTCTTACGAAAAGTGCAGATACCGGTTCTGCTACCCGGTATAAATGCGTACCGACAAATTATCCCGGAAGATTATAATAAGCGCATGAATATTCCAAGAATATTATATAGGACTAGTAAAACAAGTTTTAGGTCAAAATAATGAGAACTGGTGCCAAAACTGCTACTGGCTATGGAAAAGCGCATACCAGAAAAGTGCTACGAAAAATAAAATAAAAATATGATAAATCTTAGAAATATGAGTAGGTTCAGATTCCAAAGTTTAGGATCAAAATGCTAAGCGTAGCAATTAGCGCTAATACTATGCGATTAAGACTAAGTGGCCTATATATACAACTTTTGCACAAAACCTTAGGCATTTTCACTATTGCTACGTGCCCTTCGAGGCTGACCAGCCTTTGTGCGCTATTCCATTGCCTTCCTTCCTTCCTCTTGTGAGCCTTGAGTGCCATTTCTCTACTATTCCTTCACCAAAACACCTTGAGTGGGTGAGGACTTGCATTGGGAGTGAGTAGGAGACTTCATTTCTGAGTTTAGGTTCTGAGTTTGTGTGGTTTTGAAGGCTGAGTTCTTGGTTCTCTTGGTGAGAGCATTGGTCTTAGCATTTTGAGTTTGAAGGAGTGATCTTTGGTGCCAAGAACCTACCTTTGATCACCATTTTCGTGGTTAAAGGAAGTCATAATTGAGGAACTGAGTTCTGAGCTCCAAGAGCCTCCCTTTCTCTGTTTTGAAGCTTGGGTAAGTGTTACCAACCATTGATCATGAGTTTTAATGTTAAAAAGAGGTGTCTTGGCATGTTTAATGGGTCAAACTAGTAACCAACCAGTATATGAACCTAAATGGACTTAAAAATGCATGCTTGGACGTTGGAATGGATTAAAAATGGAACCTTGGGAGTGATACTTCGCGAAATGCAGAAATTGCATTCTGTCGCGAAATATCCATATATGATATCCGCATATTGATATCCGAATATGCATATCCTGATACGATATCCGGATATTGATATCCGGATATGCCCCCGACATATATCGAATATTCTGGGTTTTTGATGAACAGTAAGGTACTGTTCATACAGAACTATATTATGGGTTTGTGGACCTTAGTTTGATGAAGTTGAACTTCTGTAAGAATTAAATATAAGTCAGAACCTATGTGTTTAAGGGTTTGTGGCTTTGTGAGAAGCCTAAAGACATGAAACGTAGGAAAAAGGCGTTGTCTTTATGGGTATGCTTGTAGAGTATGGATATTGATATTGTTGTTGGTCCGAAACAAATTGTGATTCTGTTGTGGACCATGAGCTGTGTGGACTCTTGGCATTGGATAGTTAGCTTGCAAGATAAGCTTTCGTGTCCTCGGCTTTGCCATTGTTGGTTCCACCATGTCCCATCGGGGGATGGTTTATATGCATGCTGTGTTACATGCTTTTATACATGAAATGCTTTTGAGCTGATATGTGCAATGGCTTATAATATGTATGTGTTGTTTCCACTTAGACGATAAGCCTGAGTATGTGGCGTCATACAAGATGGTGAGACTGTGGGTGGGTGCAAGTGGCATCTTGCACTATGTGTGGGTAATAGACATATTCCTGCATTTCTCTGATCAGTAGAATAGTAATGGCACACATGACATGATTATCTGTTGCATTGCACTATTTTGGAACTTATATTGTTTAAACTATTTTAGAACTTATATTGCACATGTAAGTGAGCTTGGGGTAGAAGATCCTTGAGGACCTCTTGTCTTACTGAGACTTCTTGTTAGAGATCTCACCCCACGTTTGGGGCACCATTTCAGGTTCAGGTAATGTTGGGGTTGAGACCTCAGGTGACAGGAGGCCGGAGCTGAGTTATATATTGTTGTTTATATGCTGACATGTTGGATGCTGGATATGCCTATTGCTATTATGCTTTTAGCTTCATTTATGATTATGTTGTTGCTGTTGAGACTGCTGTTGGGCTTTGTTGCCTTATTTGGTGAGCATGGCGATTATCCATGTCACATTGACTTGACTTTATGTTTTCAGACTTGAGTTGTAATAATGTATCAGGTTATTGTCCGAGCTACGTGTTGTTGTTCTGTGACTTAGATACTCACTTTATTATGTCTATTGAGGTATTTCAGTTAGCTATCCTTTGCAATTTACATACAGGCGATGTTTTTATGAAAATGACTAAGTAATCAACTTGGCTAAGTATAATGACGTCATAATTGAATTAAAGAAAAAGTTATTCCGCATTTTAATTAAGCGTGGCTTAATACGATGACATGTTAACAAACCGGGTGTACACGGGGTGTTACAACCACTATACATACAATATGCATTATCATGTTATACTACATTATTCATATATACCTCTGACCATTACCCTCAATGGGCATGGTTGAGTACACACGGGGATCAAACCCCAGTACCAAGGGATTACTTGAATAATCTCCTTCTTACAGCTCCAATTCAATACGTTCCCGAGCTTGGTACAATGAGAAATTCATACACATAGGACATTCCCCAATTCAATTTCCATTCACCAATGCATATAATTGATTATAAAGGAATTCATGCATAGGTTCAAGACCACTCACCAAAATCCCTTTGGTCCGGGACCAAAGGCAACCCACCAAGCTCACGGTTCTGAGTTCAGTTCCGCGGGAGGCAACCTACAATGATCATACAAGGATCATCGATACAAGGTTAAATCCACCAAGATCATAAAACATCAAAATTCCCTCCCCACCTAGGCTAGGTTCGGCCAAACAAGGCTTATTTTGCAAAATATTTTTCTTTATTTTCTTTTAATTTTCTTTAACACCCCAAGACTACCACAAAACCATTTTAGTTCCGACTTTCCATCCTACACCTTCACAACATTATTTCTCCCATTTATTTCCTTCTAGGTTCAATGTCCATTCTAACACCATCCAAGTATTTTTCCATTGATTTTCCATGCATCCACTCATCACACAACACCTTTCAAGGAAAACTAATCGGTGGGATGTGTCCGGATGATGATTACCGTCTAGGTGGTACACCACATACATATCATATGCACTTGCACTCAATGAAATAGCTCAATAGCATTTCAGTAATCATCACATAATTTCATAAAAACACATCATGCATATAAACCATCCCTCCATGAGGTATGGTGGAACCAATAATGGGAAAAATCGAGGACACGAAAGCTTACCTCTCAAGCTAACAATCCAATCAAGAGTCCACACCAGCCCAAGGTCACTAAGCAGCACAATCACGATCTGTTTATACCAAGAATATCATCAATATTCATAGCCCCAAAGTTTCACTAAGTGTTTAAGACTTTTCAACTTGTTTTAAGTGATTTTAGGCTCAATCTGTAGGAGGTATTCGAATACTCCTCGATGAGTATTCGAATACTCCATGTCTTCAGAAAGTATCCCAATACTTCCACTAAAGTATTCGAATACCACAAAGTATCTGAATACTTTCACTACAGTATCCGAATACCACAGTATCCGAATACTTTTACTAAGGTATCCGAATACTTTTCTTCCCAGAAAAGTATCCCAATACTCATTACTGAGTATTCGACTACCTGCTGATGAGTATTCAAATACTCCACGAAAAGTATTCGAACTCTTATCAGATAGAATGCGGAAGTTCGTGCAGTTTCTGCATAATGACCATTTTAAGGGTCCTCTCTCGACTTGGAGTCCAATAACTCCACAAACAGAAGTTCATTAATACATTTTAAGCATAAATTATCAAACCTTAACTTGAATGATCCAAGTTCCCTCTTTTAATGACTCAAACAAGCTAAAATCATGAAATTTCAAAGGAGTTGATCATGAGTTACCTCTAGGCTTAAAAACTCAGAAAAAAGAAGTGATTTGGAGCTTTATATGTCACTCCACACTACTGTCAAAGTAGAGCCACGAAAATGAACAACAAGCTAAGTCCTTTCCATATCAAAATGGCTTCTTGAAACTTCCACAACCACATAAATGGCTTTCATCCTCACAACCAAAGTGGAAAGCAACACCACACCACCAAACAGAGGCTGACACTCATAAATGAAGCACCTAGCTCTCTCACAATGCTGACTACTCATTGTTTATATGATCAAAGAGGAAGAGTCCATGTAAAAGGTGTGTTCTTGGTTCATTCCCATGCATAAAGGTCAAGACTTCAAGAGGAGAATAAATTTAAGAAACAAGGCAGCAAGGAGCCTCTACGTAGGGAATGAAATCAAACCCAGGGCTTTATGCCCTTTAGTATTTATAGGTCCACTTAGTTAATCGTCGGTATTAACACTAATAGCTTCGTTAATCATTTTAATCTCAAATTTAATATTTTGAACCTAGCCATTTTTCTAGGATTTTTAATATTTTTATTATAATTTTCACAGCACTTTGTCGGTACACATTTTTACGCTGCCGGTATTAGTTCTGAAGTCAGTTCTCATTATTTCGACTCCCAACTTGATATACTAGTCCTAAATATTATTCTAGGAATATTCATACACTTATTATAATTTGCGGGATACTTTATTGATTTTCGAGATACTTCATTGATACGCAATTATACCGAGAAGCAGAACCGGTATCTGCACTTTTGTCAAAAAAAGCGACTATCAACGTTATTAAACCCTTGTGATAATTATTCTCACCTTACCATATTTATTCAAGGTCAATTATGGAATTATTTCTTAAACTCATAATTAATTATTCAAATTCCTAATTTAGCGGTGCGGGTTTTTACAATTATGACTACAAGGATACAATTCATGTCAAACAAGTTAATTAGGACCTAAGTGTAATTATTTAACAAGATTGTGGGTCAAAATCTAAATATGTGATATTTTAGGGACATTTGGCAATTAAGCAAATTTAGCCTAAACTTGATTTAGAAGCAATAATCAAATTGTTTAGCCAATTTGGTAGACTAAGTGTGATCTTAGTTTGTTCCAATTATGATTAGATTAATTAAGAAAAATAAGTCAGGTTACTAAAAATTACTAGCCAATTAGAATGGTTTTAATTGATAAAGTCAACAAATGGTTTTCTTAACACCTAAGTCACCTTAAACTTGTTCTCCAAGTCGGCTTGTCTTCTTATTTCCTCACCTCCACACAGCCTTGTCTTTCATATCTTCCTCCTTGCTTGCCAAAGTTCCAAAGAGAAAGAACAAGTGAGATTCATCAATTTCTAGCCACTTTTTGCACTAAACCTATTTCACAAAACTTAAAGCTTATGATCTTATGATTGTAGCCTATGCTGTAGATCATGACTAGGAGCTGAGTTGAGTCAGATATTACCTCCTTAAGTTTCGACGTATATGTTATCTTCAAGCTTAAAATGGTTATTTTTATGGTTTGAACCTTGGAGAATCACTTCTATGTCATTGAAAGCTTGAACAAGGTAAGAAACTCAAGTTTTGATGGATTGATTTGAAGTTTTGCTTGATTGATTTCAAGTTTTGATTTGGGGTTTTGGATGAACATGGCTCATTATTGGTGTTGTGATACCATGAGTTTATGATGAGTTTTTGTATGGAATAATGTTCTTCGGTGTCAAAGGAATTGATTTAATCAAGTAGAAACTTATGAAATCATGAAAAAGTATATGAAACCCTAACCATACAATTCATCCATCATGCATGTTAAGGGTTAAGATTTTTAATCTATGATGTTTACGGTTGTTTAATACCTTATAGAGTATGTTAAGGTTGACTGGATCAAGTGAATGTGATTAGAAAATAAGTTAGGACCAAAATCCTTTCAAGTGTCCAATTCGTCCATGTGAGAAAATTGGTGAAAATAACATATTTAATTAAGTGTTCATCAAGATTATTGATCTTTCATCACTTATAAGTGGATTGAACCAATGATATGCGATTGGAAGACAAGCCATTATCATAGCCATTTGAGTTGGCCATTTCGGCCAAGTGTGGTGTTAAGTGTATATGAACTTGTTTTAATGTCATGAAATAGGGTTATGGTACCTTGAATATATTCATGCTGATTAAGTCTATTGGTTGATGTAAAAGAGCAAGAATACTTGGTGAACATACACGCGTTGGCTTCGGCCATATGGACAAAGTAAGACCAAGAATGTTGTTTGACTTCAAGTAAGTATTTAGTATCAAGTAACAAGTGGATTCAAGTATGTTTCAAGTAGGTTTAACTTATTATCCGTGTGTAGGTCCTATTTTGCAAGAAATTGTAGAAATAAGATATAAATGTTCAAGACTTATTTTAATGTCATGAATTGAAAATTAAGTGTTGGAATAATCATGTGAGCCAACAAGAAGTTATTTTCAAAATTGACATGTAAATATGTTGATTTCTTCAATTTCAAGTAACAAGTATGTGGTTGTTAATGGTGCTTTTATTCGTGACTTCAGTGTGCAATTAAGAGATTTGACACTAGAAGATCAAGTTGCAAGTAAAGGATGGTCTAGATTTCAAGTTACTTTTCAAGGAAAACTTTTGTCATATAAGCTTTCAGTTTAGGAGTTTTCTCCTACTTTGTTTATTCCACCATGATTCATTGGAATAATAGTTTGGATGTGTGTATGACTGGATGTGTCATATACTTAGTATATGTGCATTCATGTAGACAAGTACATGCATGACAAGATGTTGTGATGTGATGTTTGATTCAAGTATTCAAGTATATAAGATATGTGATATGATTTATTTCATTCAAGTTTCATGGCCATTGAATAACTTTAAGTATATGTCTCCATATGAGGGATATAAGCCTAGGAGGTATAAGATACTTTTCATATGAGGGACACAAGCCTTGGAAGTATCTGAATTACAAGTTTAGAAGTTGTTTGGTAAATTACAAGTTTACAAGTTGTGTGATGAATTACAAGATGACATGTTGTATTATATGGTTTATATCTGACCTTTCATGTATGAAGTGAACTCATGGGTGGAGACTACTCCATAAACCCTATTGAGATGGTTAATCTCACCCCATTTGAGGATATATTTCAGGTACTCCAGTAGCAAGGGAATCGACTCAGGGAAAGAGGCCTATGCAGAGTGGTTAGAAGTTCCAGATGGAGCATGTATTTAGTTTAGAATTTTGAGGATGACTATATATCATGTTTTGTGAAGCATAAGACATTATGATCATGCATACATATATAAGTAATTATTCATTTTGAGATGCACGTGTTATCTATATGTGTATAGGTACACTATGGAACATGAGTTATGTATTTCTATATTTTATCATGCTATATATATCTAAAATGGTAAAGAGCTGTGTTTTAATGTATGTATATTTCGATACGATTTTTTAGATTTCAGGAATCAAGTTAACATCTGGGATTTTATCCCTAGTTGTACAGATTACAACCATTATGTTGTTTGTAAGACTCTATCCGGATTAGTATATGCTATCACATTCAGATAGTGATTTGATCATTAGTTATAATCATAGCCTCACTGGTTTGACTTCTTCTTCCATCAGTATCTTGTGAGTGCAGAAGGAAGGGTTGATACCCTTAAGATCTAAAAATGACCAGCCCATGGCTGTCTTGTTCTTCTTGAGTACCTCTACCAACTTCACTTCCTCCCTTTCAGACAATAATGCATTGATAATGGCTGGGTAGGTTTGAACATCCCCAAGGAACACATATTTCAGATTTGAAGGCAGTTCTTTTAATTCTACCTTAGGTGCTCCCTTAGGAATGTCATCCACTTTCTGTTCAAGCTCCTCAACTACCGGTTCTTCCTGATAATATTCCTCACTGGTCTCTTCCTTACATTTGTCTTCCTCTAATAACAGGTCCTCTTCTCCTGTTACTTCATCCACAACCTCCTGGATGATATCAATCCTGAAACAATCCTCAACATCAATAGGATGTTTAATTGCTTCAAACACATCAATTGTTACTGTCTCTTCATTCACCCTTAGCATAAGCTTCCCTTGTTCAACATCAATCAGGGATCTAGCAGTTGCTAAGAATGGCCTCCCTAGAAGTAGAGGGCTTTCAGTATCTTTTCCTTCCATATCTAGAATCACAAAGTCCACTGGAAAAATGAACTTATCCACCTTAACCAAAATATCTTCAACCACACCTTCCGGTCTTTTGATAGATCTATCTGCAAGATGCAGAATAAGATTAGTATCCTTCATTGTGTTGATTCCCAAGGCTCTAGATATAGTCAATGGCATCAAATTTATGCTGGCCCCCCAAATCACAAAGTGCCTTCCCTACTTCCACATCTCCAATGGCAATAGGGATACTGAAACTTCCTGGATCTTTTAATTTTGGTGGAAGCTTCTTCTGGATAAGGGCACTACACTCTTCTGTTAAGGCCACTGTCTCACCATCCTTCAGTTTCCTCTTCTTAGACAGAATATCCTTCATGAACTTGGCATAGTGAGGCATGTTCTCCAAGGCCTCAACAAATGGAATGTTGATCTGCAACTTCTTAAAGATATCCAGAAATCTTGCATAATGCTGTTTCTGGATTTCTTGCTTCAGCCTCTGAGGATAAGGAACCTTGGCATATGGGGACAAGTTAATGGGCTGATCTTGCTTGTCAGCCATTTTCTTCTTATCCCACTTCATCATCTTCTTAGGTGAAGAGTTATTTTCAACTACCACCTCATCTTTTTTCTTATCTTCCTTCACTGTTTCTTTTTCATCATCTTCTACTACATCCTCTACTATTACTTCTTCTCCATCCTTCTTGCCTTCCACTTTCTTCTGAACCGGTTGAAGCACAAGCCCACTTCTTGTAGTAATAGCTTTGCAGTGCTCCTTTGGATTAACTAGTGTATCACCAGGGAACTTGCCCTGTGATCTCTCAGATATCTGCCTCGATAACTGACCAATCCGTGTCTCCAAATTTCGGATGGATGCTTCCTTGTTTTGGAATGAAGTTTTAGTTTCTTGCATGAATGCATAAGTTTCTTCTCTGAAAGAATTTGACCCTTGAATGAAATCTTGAGTAGTCTTAGATAACTGGGCAAAAGCTTTCTCCCATGCAGAAGTATCTCTTTGTTGTGATGAATGTGGTGGAGGAAGATGCAATGGAGGATTTAAATGATGGTTAGAACTGTAACTGAACCCAGGGTGTTGATTCCTATTCTTCCATGGTGGCACATATAGATTTCGCCCTTGGGTGTTAGGGTTCCTCTGATCATACCATACTCCATTAACCTCAGCTTGTTCTGTAGATACCCCATAATCACAATCATCTGTTACATGGCTTTTCCCACAAATTGCACACACACAGTTAGTGTCCACAGAAGCAACCTTTTGAGAGGATAGTTGCTTAGTGAGAGCATCCAACTGTTGTTGTTGCTCTTTCTGAGTTTGCATCAACTGATCATTCTTGGCTAGCAGAGCATCATACCCATCTAACTTAATGATTCCTGTTCTTCTATCAGCCACTGGAGCATTGTCAAATTCCTGAGATGCCATAGATTCAAATATGTCAAGTACTTCCTAAGGAGTCTTGGTTGTCAATGACCCACCAGCAGTGGCATTCACCAATGTCCTAGTATTAGTAGTCATCCCTTGAAGAAAGATTATTGCCTGATTCCACACTTCAATCCCATGTTGTGGACATTTCCTCAACAATGTCTTGAACCTTTCCCAGGCCTCATAAATTGACTCTGACTCTTTCTGCTTGAATCCTGTGATCTCATCCTTCAACTTTGCCCTCTTGGATGCTGAAAAGAATCTGGCCAAAAACTTGGTCTGCAGATCATCCCAAGTAGTAATACTTCCTTGTGGCAGTGACTGCAACCATCTCCTGGCAACATCCTTCAGTGAATGAGTAAATAGCCTCAACAGAATGGCATCTTTTGTCACTCCATTGATTTTCATAGTGTCACTTAACAACAAGAAATTCTCAATGTGCAGATATGGATCGTCTGCACTTGTTCCAGCAAATTGTTCCTTTTGCACCAACTGTACCAGTGCAGGCTTCAATTCGAAATTGTTGGGCTCCACAGTAGTTCTAACCACACTTTCAATGGGTGGAATGACAACAGGAGTCATGTAATCTCCCAGTGTCCTTTGTGGTGGTTGCACATGATTTTCTGCCATAATTTCTTCCTGTACTGTAGTACTTGGCTCACCATTTTCCAATACTTGTTGCCTTCTTCTGGCTTCCCTTCTATTCCTTCTAATTGTCCTTTCTAATTCTGGATCAAACAACAAAGAGGTTTGATCAATAGTACCTTGCTTACACCAGAATTACTAGAGAACAAAATTTCATAAAACAAAAAATTAAAATGTTGAAAATTAAAAGATTTAATCTCAACAACAAATGGTATTTGTCAATGTTGAACATAAATTCCCCGGCAACGGTGCCAAAAACTTGTTGTCCTATTAGCAAGTGCACTAGTCATACAAGTAATAAAATGATAAGTGAAGATCATTCCCACGAGGAATTGTGTCAAGCACTGACTAACCAAATGTTATTGAGTTGAATCAACCAAAAAGTTCTGAATTGCATGGATTTCTTGTCACTAGTAATTTAGATTGCATAAAATTAAAGAATTTCAAAACACACAATTTATGAATATAACTTAACAAGTAGTCAGATGTCAATTTCCCTCAAGCATGAACTTATGGATGAACCAATTTCCATCATGAATTATCTACTATGTGATGTTAATCAACCTTTTACTTATCATCAAGATGTAATGTCTTACTACCCTGATAGACATATTAATCAGAAACCTCAATGTCTTGGTGATTCCTTTCATAATACATGCATTAATTACTAAGGTCTTAAGATTACACTAGTATCATAGCATCAATGTCTTGACTACTAAAACACTAATGATGAAGTTGTCAACTATAGAATAATGTAAACATGTCTGTTCTACACTATTCCATTAACATGAAGAATTGATCAAGACAACTTCATACAAATCACATAGTAGAGAAACAAGGTATCTAATTAACCATTCATAAATTCACACTTGAGTTCCATTGAATTGGATTACAAAGGACTCTACTCAGACATAATTGAAATAAAGACAAGAGAAGAAGAAAGAACAAACTCCATTGTCATGATAGTAAGTCTTCAATCTTCAAGTGTAATTATATATGAAACACTACTCCTAAGAATTTGGAAAGTAAAAGAGATAAGTCAAATCAGATGATCTGATGTAGGAGAGAGAGATATGGTAGAGAGATATATATTTAAAAATGTGAAGGCCTTTGCCTTTTATAGTGTTACAAATTCTGCTGAAAAATAACATGGGCGCTAAAACGGTCTTGATGGGCGTTTTAGCGTCCAGGCTTGACGCTTGTCCAACTTCTTTTAACTGCATTGGGCGCTAAAACGTTCTTGATGGACGTTTTAGCGTCCATGGCAGGCAAATACCCAACTGCTTTTAACTGACTCCAATGCTAAAACACTTGATTTGAACGTTTTAGCATCCGAGACCAGAGAATTTTTCCACATAAGGGCGCTAAAACGTTTGATTAGGAGGTTTTAGCGCCCAAGACCCGAAACTTTTCGATCAGCAGCGCGCTAAAACGTTCTGTGTGGACGTTTGAGCGCTCAGCGCCAGCAACTTTCGCCTTCAATTCGTAGCAGCGCGCTAAAATGGTCCGTGTGGACGTTTTAGCGCTCAACACTTAGGCATTCTTCCTTTCTCCAAAATCTTCTTCCTTCTTTCTGCTGCTTTTTGGGCTTCCTTTCCCTATAAGACAGTGTAAATTTTCAACAAAGCTTTCAGAACTTGCACTTGAGGGATTTCTAGGACATTAACCTCCTTTTCATCCAATTAATCACACAAATTGATACTAATTTATGCTGAAAAACCTGATGAACTAGGGGTTTTTCTCCATGCTTATTTTTCATCGTATAGACTATACAGTCCCATAACTATACAGAATTCAAAACTTGATAGCAACCACAGAGGAGACTTAATCCCACTCTGAAAGAGGTAGTGAGGAAAGAGGTGGTGAAGTTACTTGATGCTGGAATGATTTACCCTATTTCAGACAGTGCTTGGGTAAGTCCAGTTCAAACAGTACCCAAGAAAAGATGGATGACTGTAGTCAGAAATGAAAACAATGAACTGATCCCTACAAGAACAGTGACTAGCTGGAGGATGTGTGTAGACTACCGGAGACTCAACAAAGCAACCCGAAAGGAGCATTTCCCTATTCCATTCCTGGACCAGATGGTGGAGAGATTGGCAGGACATGTTTTCTACTGTTTCTTAGATGGATTCTCAGGCTAAAATCAGATAGTTGTGGCTCCGGAAGATCAGGAGAAGACTGCATTCACTTGCCCCTATGGAATCTTTGCATACCGGAGGATGCCTTTTGGCCTATGCAATGCACCCGCAACTTTTCAAAGGTGCATGCTTTCCATATTCTCTGACATAGTAGAAAGATGCATTGAGATTTTCATGGATGATTTTTCTGTGTTTGGTCCTACTTTTGATGCATGTTTAGAAAACTTGGATAGTGTTTTGAAAAGATGCCAAGATTGTAATCTTATGTTGAATTGGGAAAAATGTCACTTCATGGTGACATAGGGTATTGTTTTGGGACACAAAGTGTCCAACAGAGGAATTGAAGTAGATAAGGCCAAGATCTCTATTATTGATAAACTACCCCCTCCCATAAATGTTAGAGGTGTGAGAAGTTTTCTAGGACATGCTAGATTTTACCGTCGTTTCATAAAAGACTTTTCAAAGATAGCAAAACCATTGTGCAAGTTGTTAGGAAAGGATTAAAGATTTCTGTTTACTGATGACTGCTTGCATGCATTTAATATGTTGAAAGACAAGTTGACTACTGCACCCATAATCTTGGCGACTGATTTTTCATTACCTTTTGAACTTGTGAGTGATGCTAGTGATTTTGCTGTGGGAGTAGTGCTAGGCCAAAAGAAGGATAAATTATTGCATGTCATTTACTATGCCAGTAAAATTCTTGATGAAGCACAAAAGAATTATGCTACTACAGAAAAAGAGTTATTGGCAATAGTGTATGCATTTGAGAAATTCAGGTCATATCTGCTAGGGTCCAAGGTTATTGTTTATATTGACCATACAGCTTTGAAGTATTTGTTAGCCAAGCAGGATGCTAAACCCAGGTTGCTCCGGTGGATGTTACTTTTGCAAGAGTTTGAAGTAGAGATTAAGGACAAAAAGGGAGTTGAAAACTTGGTAGCTGATCATTTATCAAGAATCACAGAGATAGATTTACAAGAGGGTCCGGAAGTAGTGATCAAGGAAGAGTTTCCTGATGAGCAAATACTAGCTATAAGCACTGTTTCCCAGTTGGTGCATGATCAAGTTTTGTCTGTTGACACCCACCATGGTTTGCTGATTTTGCTAACTACAGAGCTGCTGGAGCCATGCCAAAGGATTTCACATACCAGCAGAGGAAGAAATTTCTGCATGATGTGAGGAGATACATCTGGGATGAACCATACCTCTTCTATAGATGTTCTGATGGAGTAATAAGAAGATGTATTCTAGAGGAGGAGCATAAGAGTGTTTTATGGCACTGTCATGGTTCAGCCTATGGTGGTCACTTTGCAGGTGAGAGAACAGCAGCCAAGGTTTTGATGAATGGTTTTTACTGGCCTACATTGTACAAGGATGCCCGAAAATATATGGAGGCATGTGACAATTGCCAAAGAACTGGTAACATCTCCAGGAGACATGAAACACCTTTAAATAACATACTGGAGGTGGATATTTTTTATGTTTGGGGTATGGATTTCATGGGACCCTTCCCTTCATCCTACTCTAACAAGTATATCCTGGTAGCAGTTGACTATGTTTCTAAATGGGTTGAAGCCATAGCCACTCCAACTAATGATTCTCGGGTAGTGATTGCTTTTTTGAGGAAGAACATCTTTGCCAGATTTGGAATTCCGAGAGCCATCATCAGTGATGGGGGCACTCATTTTGATAATAGGTGGGTTGAATATGCTCTTGCAAAGTATGGAGTCAGACACAAGATAAGCACTCCGTACCATCCGCAGACTTGTGGTCAAGTTGAAATTTCCAAAAGGGAATTGAAAAGAATATTGGAGAAGACTGTTGGGAATGCTAGGACTCAATGGTCCAAGAAACTTGATGACACCTTGTGGGCATACAGGACAGCATTCAAGACTCTAATTGGAATGTCTCCATTTCAATTGTTGTTTGGGAAAACATGTCATTTGCCTGTTGGGTTGGAGCATAGAGCATTGTGGGCTGTCAAGTTTTTAAACTTTGACTCCAAGGCAGTAAGTGAAAAAAGGTTGCTGCAATTGGATGAACTGGATGAATTCCATCTGCAAGCATATGAGAGTGCCAGCCTATACAAGGAGAAGACTAAATTATGGCATGATAGGAAGATCACACCTAGGGATTTCAAAGTGGGAGATCAGGTGTTGTTATTCAACTCAAGGTTGAAATTGTTTCCAGGAAAGTTGAAGTCCAGATGGTCTGGACCGTTTGTAGTTAAGAGCATGAAGCCTTATGGAGCGGTGGAAATATGTTCTTGGGACTCTGACTGAAGTTTTACTCTTAACGGTCAGAGGTTGAAGCTTTACATTGGATGTGCTGTGGACAGGCAACTGATTTCAGTTGCCTTATTGGAGGTAAGTCAGATCATGCCCGTCAGGCTCGCAACGTTAAACACGCGCTGAGTGGGAGGCAACCCACTGTACCAGGTATATGACTTTGAAGTTAATACCATGTGCAAAGAAGAGAAGAGGGAAGAGTTTTGAAAAAAAATTAAGAAAAAAAAATTCTGACAAGTGTTGGGCGCTAAAACTTCCATTCTGGACGTTTTAGCGTGCTGAGAGTTGCACTACGTGCAAACTCTCTGGCCATGCGTTCTAAAACGTGGAAACTGAACATTTTAGCGCTCCACAAGAGTACTTATATGATAACTCTCTGGCCAAAAGCGCTAAAACATTCACACTGACCATTTTAGAGTTTTACTAATGCATCAATTGCAAGCACTCTGGCCCAGCGCGCTAAAACGTCCGTCAAGAATGTTTTAGCGCGGAGCTGCACACATCGTGTGTCCACTTTTCTGGTCCTGGACGCTAAAACGGTTGGATTCAACGTTTTAGCGCCGTGTCACTTACTTTGAAATACACGGTTTTTCCCTCACTTCTCCCTCACTCTTTTCCTTCACACACTCATTGTCTCCACTTACCCTTTACACTTTATGTTGATTCTATCTTCTGCATTCCATTCATCTCAAGGTATGTATCATCTTTCCTTCCTTCTCCATTTATTCTTGTCGAGTTCTTGTGTTCATGAATAGTATCTAGGGTTTTTAGGTTTTAATTTTTTTATTTTCTTCATCATATCCTTGTTGTGGTTGTGTTGTGCTGATGATCATGTATGATTTTTGGGGTTAAGGTTTGTTTCTCATTGTATTTTACTGTAAACCTTATGCGCACATACACAAGGTGTTCGATGGAATGCCTGACTCAGACAAGTCAGGGCGCTAAAACATTGGACCTGCACGTTTTAGCGCTCGGTCAGTGCACACACGTTTATGGCCAGGCCACTAAAATGCTCCCAGTGACCGTTTTAGCGCCCAGGCCCTGCTGCATACATGAGTTGTTTTTCTGATTTTGGGAATTGAGGGGGTGTTTACTGGCATAATGGGGGATCTAATTGCACCATTTCTTCAATCTAAATCTGGGAATTAGATCCCATACTGTAACAGCCCGTGTTAACCCGGATTGTTAACACGCTATCGTATTAAGCCACGCTTAATTAAAATGCGGAATAACTTTTTCTTTAATTCAATTATGACGTCATTAACTTAACCAGCTTGATTACTTAATCATTTTCATAAAATACTGCCTGTATATAAATTGCAAGACAACTAACTGAATACCTCGTACATAAATAAATGTGTGTATCTAGAACCGCGGGACTACAAAACGCAGCCTGGGTCAAAATCCTGATACATTAATTACAACAGCGAATTAAAAGACATAATCAAACCATGTGGCATGGACAAACCCCATGCTCACCAAGTAAGGCAACAATGCCCACAAATAGTCTCAACATAAACTTAACATAAACAGAGCAGAAAATATAAATAAGCGGGAAACGTAACAGCAGTCAATCCAGCAAGACAGCACATCAGAATATCAGCTCAGCTCTGGCCTCCTGCCACCTGAGCCCTCAACATTACCTGATCCTGAAATAAGCGTCCCCAAACGTGGGGTGAGATCTCTAACAAGAAATCTCAGTAAGATAAGGGGTCCTCAAGGAGTCTCCACCCCAAGCTCACTTACATGTGTAATATAAGTTCTAAAAACAGTATTAAGTATAAGTTCTAAAATCATGCGATGCAGCAATTAATCATGTCATGTGTGCTTTCAAATCTACTGGCCAGAGAAATGTAGGAATACGTCTATGCCTACATGAGTACATGGATACTACCTGCACCTCACCCACATGCTTCTCCATCTTGTATGTACTACATACTCAGGATTGCCGTCTAGGTGGACACCACATGCATATCATAATAGCTCATTACATATAAACAGCTCAACAGCATTTCCAAAATAATCAAAGCATGAAACACAGCATGCATAAACCCATCCCCATGGGACATGGTGGAACATCAAAATGGCTAAACCGAGGACACGAAAGCTTACCTTGCAAGCTAGCTATCCAAGCCAAAAGTCCAATCACTCACAAGTCCACAAACAGCAGTATCACAATCTGATTTGGACCATTAACAAGTCAATATTAAAGCATCACAAGCATACAACTTAAAGACTACGTCTTTCCTTTACGTTTTACGTCTTAAGGCTTCCAACAAAGCCATAAGCCCTTAATCATATGATTCTGACTTAGTCCATTTATTACAGAAGTTCAACTTCCTTAAACTAGGGTCCACACACACCCAATAGCTTACTGTTCATACAGTACAGCTACTGTCTGCGCAGAACCCAGGATATCCGGATATCAGAAGGGGCATATCCGGATATGCAATATCCGGATATCACACTGGACATATCCGGATATGTCATATCCGGATACCCAGATCCCATATCCGGATATCAATATCCGGATACCATATCCGGATACTGATATCCGGATATCTGTTCGACAAATATCCGGATATCTCACGACAGAATGCAGTTTCTGCATTTCGTGAATATCCATCCCAAAGGTCCAACTTTTAACACATGTACACGTTAAAGCATGCATCTTTAAGCATATACAAGTTCATTTAGGTGTTGGTTACTTCATTTTAACTTTTTACATGCCAAGACACCAACTTTAAGCAAAATAAATTCATGATCATGGTGAGGTAACTTACCAAAACTCAAAACAGAGGCAAGTTATGCTCTTGGAGCTCTCCCAAGGTTCCTCAAACTCAGCCTAAGTAGGAGCACGAAAATGGCACTTCAAGATGGGTTCTTGCACCACAAGAAGGCACTTTGAAGCTCACAATGACTACCACAAGGTAGCCATCACTAAAGCTCCAAACTCATGCTCACTAACTACACACACACAGCTTTCTCAACTCAGAATGATGGCCACAATGCAGCCCCAAGGTTAACTCTCACCTTCACAAATGTTTAAACAAGCATGAAAGGTGATAACTTGGCTAAAGAATGAAGGAGGAAGAAGAAGAAGAAGAAGAAGAAGAAGAAGAAGGGTGGCAGCTGCAGCCACAAGTCACGTAGGTAGAGTATGGCCTAGGGTTTTGTGCCCTTAATGGGTCTATATATAGGCAAAGCCACTAATCGCACAGTATTAGCCTTAATAGCAAAGTAAAAGATCTTGATCTCAAACTTTAGAATCTAGACCTACGCATTTTTCTAAGATTTGTCATATTTTTATTTTATTTTTCGGAGCACCTTTCCGGTACGCGCTTTTCCATAGCCAGTATCAGTTCTGGCATCAGATTACGTCATTTCGACTTGAAACTTGTTTTACAAGTCATAAATAATATTCTAGTAATTATCATGCATTCTTTATAATTTTCCGGAGTACTTTTCCGGTACGCTTTTATAAGCAGAACCGGTATCTGCGTTTTTCTTCCGAAAAGCGACTTTCAGCATTTTTACTCACTCAATATAATTATCTAAGCCCATTAATAATTATTAGGGTCAATTATGGAATTATTTCCTAATTATCATAATTAACTTGCTAATTACCTTAATTAGCGGTGCGGGTTCTTACATTCACCCCACCTTTTTTAAGGATTTTGTCCTCAAAATCAGAAACATACCTGTCTCGAAAGTCGGGATACTGTCGGAGAAGCTCATCCTCTCGCTCCCAGGTACACTCCTCAGGAGTTCTTCCTGACCATTGTACTTTGACCATCGGAATGATCTTGCTCCTCAACTGCTTCTCGCCACGATCGAGAATCTTGAGTGGTCCGACGGGAGTCTTTAGGTTCTCCCGAGCCTCCACATCATCCGGCTGCACCACGTGCGAAGGATCTGCTATGTACTTCCGAAGCTGAGACACGTGAAACACGTCGTGGAGGTTGGCTAGGTTCGGAGGTAAGGCGAGTCGATAGGCAACTGGTCCTACTCTACCAAGGATCTGGTAGGGCCCAATGAATCGCGGGCTCAACTTCCTCACGCCGAGTGCCCGTCCAACACCGGTGACAGGTGAAAGTTTCACAAACACGTGCTCACCTTCACTGAACTCCAGTGGTCGATGCTTGACATCGTAGTAGCTTTTCTGGCGATTCTGCGCCTGCTTCAACTTTTCCCTGATCATCTGGATCTGTAGGGTAGTATCTTGGACAAAGTCCAAGCCGAACAGCTCTTTATCTCCAACTTCAGACCAGCAGGTAGGAGTCCGACACCTCCTACCGTACAGCGCCTCGTAGGGTGCCATGCCCAGACTAGCATGAAAACTGTTGTTGTACTAGAATTCAACCAACGGAAGGTACCTATCCCATGCAGAACCCTGCTCCAACGTGCAAGCTCTCAACATGTCCTCCAATGTCTGGATGGTCCGCTCAGTCTGTCCGTCAGTCTGAGGGTGATAGGCGGTACTCAATCTCAACTGCGTACCAAAAGCCTCCTGCAGCGCCTCCCAGAACTGAGATGTGAACTTCGGGTCCCTATCACTGATGATACTCTCGGGCACCCCGTGAAGCCTCACAATCTCACGGACATATAGTTTGGCCAACTGCTCTGTAGTGAAGCTCACCTTCACTGGAAGAAAATGGGCAGACTTGGTTAATCTGTCCACTATGACCCAAATAGAGTCACATCCAGCCTGAGTTTTTGGCAATCCCACCACGAAGTCCATGGAAATACTCTCTCACTTCCACTGTGGAATCTCCAGAGGTTGAAGTTTACCAGACGGTTTCTGGTGCTCAATCTTCACCTTCTGACAAATCAAACACTTGGATACGTAGATCGCTATGTCCTTCTTCATGCCCGGCCACCAAAAATTCCTTTTTAAGTCCTGGTACATTTTTGTGGCACCAGGGTGAATAGTAAACCGGCCCTTATGAGCCTCTGCCATAACCTCTTCGGTCAAAGGCCCTCGAGGAATAACAATCCTCTTCTGGAACAGCAGCAATCCGTCCTCATTCCAAGACACACCGTCCTGGTTCTTCACATAGTCAAGGCACTCTCTTTGCACTTGCGCCTCTTTGATCTTTTCCATCAGTTCATTAATCACTTCTGCTGTTTCTAACTCAAGCAGTGCACCCCCAAACAAGGAGTTCACTCTCAAGTCTCTGAACTTCTCGATCACCTCGTAGTCGTTCATCATTAAACTGGATAAGCTCACGGATTTCCAACTCAAAGCATCGGCTACCACGTTGGCCTTGCCAGGATGGTACCTCAACTCAAAGTCGTAGTCCTTCAAGAACTCCATCCATCTTCGTTGTC